>UBIG03000071.1:0-76175 GCA_900464855.2 Musa schizocarpa
CATAAGTATGCCCAGTCCTTGTATAAAAGATGTAAGTTAAGTTTAAAAAATGATTTCATCATAAGGATCATCACAAACAGACACATCGCTAAATGTAATGAGATTTCAAGTCAGTTTCAAATCCTCATGCATCATCAAGGCGATACCATAAAATCATTGCTACGATACAAAAGTTTTAAAATTTCACTTCATCATTATCATGATGCGATTTCGAAGGCGTATGTTCAATTTTTTTTTTATGCTAAAATCATGCAATATAAAAGTGATACGCAAACGGTCAAGATAATCGCTTTCTTTTCTTTAACTTATTGATGTACAAGCATTATCATAAAATATGCCACCATCATGATAATTAATTTTGTGTCAAAAACTATGCATCTTGTTTGAAACCAAACTGATATGGAAATCATAAATATACATGGAATTATATCATTAGATTTAGATTCAACATTTTGTTTTTTTTAAAACATGCAATTATCATGATCAATTAATTTTTAGTTTTTCAAAAAACATAAAGAAAAGCATGATATACTTTTGAAAAAAAATTTTTTATTTCCTACAACCTAAATTAAGCAACTCATGAAAAGATCATGTAATTTCATAATAAAAGTGAAAACATTCTCGTGAGTTACTTGTAGCTCTAAAATCCATCAAAGCCATCACTTCATCACTTGATTTTCTTCACAAAGTCTTCTTTCTTTACTTTTGAGTATTCATCTTTTGGAGCTTTATAGCTTTCATTCATTCAAAGAGTTGGTGTTATTTTAAGTTCATTTGAGTTTTTTAATTCTTGTTTAATGAATTCATTAAATTAATAGTGAAGATTATGTCATCATCACTGAAGTATCACTAAAAGTGATTTTATTCAAAGTTTTTTTTTTTTAAAACCCTTTCTATTCTTGGAAGGTGGTTAAATGTTTATCAAGTTCAAAGAAAGTTTATTTTATATGTTATCAATCCATTAAAAGAGTTCTTCAAGAGAATAAAAGTTTAAGTCTTTGACCAAATTTTTCCATATTCCACCTTTTGAAGGGATCTTAAAAATCTTCACGAGTTCAAATCTAAAAGTGCAATGAATCATGCCCATCACTTGATGTTCCTTTAAGTGGCTTCTTTGTGTTTGGACACCTTCCGTTTCCTTAGAAGGGGTTTTTTCTTCATGAGCATGACATGTCATTAAAAGTTATTGATACCAGTAAGTTTTTCGAGAGAAATGTTTAGTAGTTACTTTGAATGTGGACTTTCCCAACTCTTTTAGGGAAAGGATCTAAAATTTTAGTTTGCAAGTTTAAACCCCAAAAAAAAATTTACCAAGAGTTTTTGAGTCAAAAATGACATCTATAAAAACACGGTGTACACTTGTTTCATCCAAAAGTTTGTAAGGCAAAGAATCCCATTTTGAAAAGGGTTGGATTAACACCTCATATCAACCCTAGACACTAAGAGGGGGGGGGGGGGAATTAGTGTAGTGGATTAAAAATGTAACTTTGTTTACCTTTACTTTTACAACCCTTTACAAGAGGTTCACACTTTTACAAGATTTCACAAGAAGAAGAAGGAGGTGAACACTTAGCAAGAGACAAGACTTTTCAAGACTATTCAAAGACTTAAACTCAAGATTCTAACCTCAAAAGGGTGCCCTTTCAAATAAAAAAGGGGGGGTATTTATAGATCCAAATGAGCCAAATTTGGGGCTCCAAATTTGAAATCAAATTGAGTTCCCGGTGTCGGCGGCAGCATCACTTTATCAAAGGTCGCTTGACAAATGACAAAGAATCATATCAACAGGCAAAGTACTGAGCAAGCTTGACCATTACCACCAGACACTATAGCCAGGTGGAAGATTACCACTTTTCATGTCATAGCAACTGCTAGCACACGGGCCGCCAAAGTCCCACCGGCTGGCCTATTCAAGAAGTGAATGGGCCTTGTTCAAGGCCCAAAAGGCCTAATAAGGGCCGGTTGGTTTTACCAATTTAGAGCAGGATTAATTCGAAATCCTTGCCCCTAAGTACATGCCAACTATGAAATTAAAAAACATAATTAACAGTGATTTAAACCGACATTCTTCAAGTCTTATTCCAGCTTTAATGATGAGACTTTCGTGGTCCTCCCGATATTTCCTCGATTTCTTCCAATGGATTCCCAAAGATGCTTCAATTTGTATGGCACGCTCAACGAAGTCTTCGACAAGCTCGAACCTTTCGGCAAAGTTCCGGAACCTTCAACCATCTTTATGCATGAACTTTTCAAAACTTTGGCAAGTCCCCGATTCGATCTTGGTTGGTTCTCGCAACACTTCAATGATCCTTCTGACTTCCGATGAACTCTTGAAACACCGACGGACTTGACCTCACTTAAATCACTTTATGTTTTTTAACCCATCGAAGTTAATCCCGCACACTTATCTTTGACAATATAGATTAGAACAAATATTTCACCAATTGATTTTATCATCAAAACCGAGATTCAACAATCTCCCCTTTTTTTGATGATGACAATCAATTGATGATGGAGTTAAACTCAACTCCCCCCCTATCTATATGCCATATCATTAGAAGGTAAAAAAGCACTTAAATTCAATCTTTTGAATTTAAGCCAAATCAATAGATTTCATTCAACATAAAGCTTAATAAACAAGCTTAGGCATAAATACTAAAAACAATGTATTTTAAACAATGTCAAAGTATTTACACCTATAATAACCAGAAATATTAATTCAAACATGATAAAGATCAAGTGATATCCAAAAGAGTGTTTTAATATCAAGACATGATATCAAATGAAAAAAAAGTAGCTTATCTCAAGAATAAGAGTTCTTAAGCATTTGCAATACGATACAATTGATTCATATTTCACTTTTAAGCATTTTATTCCAACATAGCAACAATTACTCCATCATAGCAATTTACATTTTTTCTCCCCTTTGTCATCAACAAAAATAATGAAGGTGAAGAAACCATTCATTGTCATGGAGAGAGCAAGAAACCATTCGAGGAAGGTATCAAGTCATAAAATGATATAAAAGTGTCATCCATAGTAGTCACAAGGAAGAAGGTATCAAGTCAAAATTATGATCAAAAAAAAAAAAAAAGTTCATGCAAAAGTCGAGTAGATGAAATGAAAGTTACAACACACAACATCATCCATAGTAGTCATAAGCATAACAGACAAGTGTTTAAAAAAAAAACAATAGCTACTCCTGAGGAGGAACGCCAAGATGCCTATACAAGTGATCTATTTTGTGGTTCATTTGTTGCACTTCCTTCAAAATTTTAGTTTGTTGTGATGTGATTTGATTCAAGGCACGCATGATCGGATCTTCAGTAGATGGAGCAAGAGTGGCTTTCGATGGTGCCGATCAATGGGACTAGGCGGAGGAGATTCATTTCCCTAAAAAAATTGGTGTTTCAAAAGTTGTTCTCTACGGTGGAGGAACTATATCAACCCTTCTAGGTTGCCTAATCCATATGCCATCTCTAAAGGTGCATCTAAGCCGCCAGAGAGACTTCTATTAATTGTGTTATATCTATCAACTTTCATTACTTCCTCGTTGGGTGACACACAAATGTCATGGGCAAAAAATGAGTCTAGTGATCAACCCACCATATGACAACATCAATCTCTAGAGAAAATTTCTATCATATGTTGTCTAATCAAATAACCAAAGCAGTTGTTTTGTTCTAGTCATAATCCAATACATCATCACTCAGTTCAACATACTCATTTCATCGATGAAACCGCTTTGGAAGTAGAATGCTTATCATAATGTGATGAAGTAATTTCGAAAGTTAAAAGGTAATAAGTGTCGCAGCTTTTTTGGGGATGATGCCTAGGTTAGGATTAGCAAAAAAATCATTTCTAAGGCTTTGAGTGGGTTGTCTCGATTGCATCCATATCCCATTGCCCTCAAAAAAATAACATCCTCTATTCGTTTCTTCAATTCCAAGTAACTCACATATGATATGATCAGAAATCTGAATTGTGGTTCCTAACACATAGGTGGACAAAACATCATCTTTAATAATCATGTTAGCATAAAATAGCTTAACCAACCTAGGTAGATTGGTTCATTAATTTGCAAGATAGGTAGAGCATTTAGATTAGCAAACCATCTAATAGGTTCTAGGTTTCCTAGTTCACCTAGATCAACATGTTTACCCTTATGTATGGTTTTACAATCAAAATTTGGGTATCTTAAGGCTACCTCATTAGATCTAAAAAAGGGTTGGGTCAAATGAATCTCCTTCCAACCTTTTCCTTTTCCCTCTTGTTGATTTCTTAGGAGCCATGTCTATATCTATTCATGATGAACAAACAAAAGGAAATAATAAGGAAAAGACAAGCAATTGTGAGTAGAAGAGAAAATTTCATCTATTACCTTGTTTGTGTTTCCTAGAGAGGTGAGGAGCTTGGATCACAAAAAAATGCCTTTGATTGCCCTTTAGGAGGAGGAAGAATGGAGAGGAGAAGGCTTAGAGGAGCTTAGGAGGAAGAAGGATGAAAGGGGAGAGTGTTTTGATCTGGTTCTACTCGCTGACCCTAACACCCCTTTAATATGGGGGTGTTAGGGCATTATTAACCAACAAAGTGGTTAACAGCTTGGGAGCCGAATACCTAAAGTACTATACTCGCTTGCTCATGGGTTACCACAATACCGTTGGCCCCATAAAATATTTTTTTTTTAAATTTGTTCTGAATTTGTTTTCAGAGATTTTAAGGATGGGATGATGTCAAAAAAAAATCCAAAATTTCAAAAAAAAATTTGCAAGAGGAAGTCAAATCGATGAAAAACCAAAATTTCAAAGAAAAAATCTCATACAATAAAGCTCATTTATTAGGACAATTTAACATGCCTAATTCCCTTCTAATAAAATCAAATTGTTCCTCATTTAAGGGTTTTGTAAAATGTCCGCTAATTGATGATTTGTATCAATAAATTCAAGGGTGACATCTTTACTTGTGATATGATCATGTATAAAATGATGCCTAATGTCAATGTGCTTAGTTCGAGAGTGTTGAATAGGATTTTTAGTTAGACAGATAGCACTCATGTTATCACATTTTATAGAATATTCTTTAAATAAATTTCATAGTCTTCTAGTGTATTTTTCATCCAAATAACTTGAGCACAACATGCACTTGCAGCTATGTATTGGCTTTCGTCAGATAGATAGTGCATTGAAATTTTGTTTTTTGAAGTCCAAGAAACAAGTGCATGTCCTAAAAATTGGCATGTTCGGATGTACTTTTTCTATCTATTTTACATCCACCAAAATTCATCTGCATAAGCTTTCAAATCAAAGTTATCGATTTTGGATACCATAATCCAAGATTTGGAGTCCCTTTAAGATATCTAAGGATTCTTTTAATGGCTTTGAAGTGAGATAACTTAGGATTAGCTTGGAATCTTGCACATAACCCCACACTAAACATGATGTCAGGTCTAGTTGCAGTTAAGTGAGATAAAGCAAGCTACCTATCATGCCCCTATATGTTTTTTGATCAAAATTTTCTCCTTTTTTTCATCCATATCTAACTTAGTGGAGGTGCTCATAGGAGTGCTAATGTCTTTTGATCCATCCATGTTAAATCATTTTAACAATTCTAATGTATACTTTGATTGATTTAGAAATATACCATCACTTAGTTGCTTAATTTGTAATCCTAAAAAAAAGAAATTTAGTTCTCCCATTAGGCTCATCTCAAATTCATCACTCATATTCTTGGCAAATGATTCACATAGTGATTTATTAGAAGAACCAAAAAATAATATCATCAACATAAATTTGAACAATAAGAAAATTATTTTTAAAATATTTAATAAACAATGTAGTATCAACCTTGCCTTTAGTGAAATCATTTGAAATTAAAAAAGAACTAAGTTTCTCATACCAAGCCCTAGGGGCTTGTTTTAGACCATATAAAGCCTTAGTTAGCTTAAACACATGGTTAGGGGAGAAGAGAATTTTCAAATCCTGGTGGTTGTTCGACATACACTTCTTTAAAAAAATAAAACCATTTAAGAATGCACTTTTGACATCCATTTGAAATAATTTGAAATCATTACTACTAGCATAGGCAAGGAGCATCCTAATGGCTTTTCTAATTTGCCACGAGTGAAAGGTCTCTTTGTAATCGATACCTTCTTCTTGGTTGAAACCTTTGGCCACTAGTCTAGCCTTGTTTCTAACCATGATACCACATTCATCTTGCTTGTTTTAAAGACCCACTTAGTACCAATAACTAAGTGGTCATTAGGTCTAGGAACAAGCTTCCATACCTCATTCCTCTCAAATTGATTCAATTCTTCTTGCATTGGAGATAACCCAAGAATCATCTTTCAAGGCATCATCAATGCATTTTGGTTCAACTTGAGAAAGAAAAGTGGCATGGGCACAAAAAATCTTTGAAAGAAGAGCGAGTTTGAACCCCTTTCGATGCATCTCCTATAATTAACTCCTTGGGATGAGCATCTACATACTTCCATTCCTTGGGTAAGGAAGTTTGGGAAGAAGATGCATCCAAGTTGTCATTTTGAGGAGAGGGTTCATTCAAATTCAAATTATCAAAGCCAAAAAAATCATCATCAAAATCTTTCTTCTTAAATTCAAAAAATTTCATTAAAAAAACCACATGAATAGATTCTTCTATAACTAAGGTTCTTTTGTTGAAAACAAATAAAAAAAGCCTTAGAAATGGAAGAATAACCAAGAAATATGCCTTCATTGGATTTTGCATCAATTTTCCTAAGGCATCCTTTTCATTTAAAATAAAGCATTTACAACCAAAAAAACTTTAAAATAAGAAACATTGGGTTTTTTTTTATCATTCCATAATTCATATGGAGTTTTAGATAGGGATGGTCTCACTAGAACTCTATTCATAACATAGCAAGCCTGTATTCATGGCTTCTGGCCCAAAAAAAATATTTTGGTAAATTATATTCATTTAACATGGTTCTAGCCATTTCTTGCAAACTTCTATTTTTTTCCTTTCCACTACTCCATTTTGTTGTGGATTTCTTGGAGTAGAGAAGTTATGGTTATATCCGTTTATTTCACAAAAAATTTTGGAAGTCATGATTTTGAAATTCACCTCCATGATCACTTCAATTGATGAAATCATAAAACCTTTTTTTCATTTTGAGTGAGTTTACAAAATTTAGAGAAACATTTGAAACAATCACTTTTGTGAGCCAAGAAATAGGTCCAAGTGTATCTACTATAGTCATCCACAATTACAAAGGCATATTTGCTACCTCCTAGGCTTGTTATGTCAATTGGTCCAAATAAGTCCAAATGGATCAATTGCAATGGTCTAGTGGTGCTAATTTGATTTTTTTGATTTGAAACTAGTTTTTTATTTGTTTTCCTAGTTGACATGCATCACATACCTTGTCCTTAACAAATTTCATGTTTGGGATTCCTCTTACTAACTCTCTAGATGAAATCTTAGAAATTAGTTTCATGCTTGCATGGCCTAATCTCCTATGCCAAAGCCAAGCATCATCATTCAAAATTGAAAAAAACACATTTCATTACTTAATTCATCAATATTTATGGTGTAGACATTGTTTTGTTTTAAAGCAATCATGGATATGTCATTGTTTTTTTTTTTCAATGATGCAAACATTAGATTCAAATCTAACAACATAACCTTTATCGCATAATTGACTAATGCTTAAAAGATTATGTTTTAAACCATCAACTAGCAACACATCATCAATTGAAAAACTTGATTTGTTACCTATGGTTCCCTTGCCAATGATTTTACCCTTGTTGTTGTCTCCGAAGGTGACATACCCTTCTTTTTTTGCTAGTGAGCATAGAGAAATGAGATGGATCTCCGGTCATGTGCCTTGAGCATCCACTATCAAGATACCATTTCTTGCTCCTAGCTTGTGAGTTTGTCTACAAAAGAGGATGGTTTTTAGGTACCCATTTGATTTTGGGTGCCTTACAAATTGATCTACTTAATTTGTAATTCAACATTGAATTGTTTATGGTTCCTTTAGGAACCCATATCAATTTTTTGTGGACTAAATTTCTTGAATGGACATTTGTAAGCAACATGTCCCATTTTACCATAAAAATTACATTTCAAATGGGGTGATACATGCAATGTGGGTCCTTTAATGAAGGTGGTGGGATTTTGGTGAGATCCACTCACAAACTGATTCCACTTCCTATTTTTCGACGTGACCCTTGTTAGCAAGGATCATGTCCAAGCCCTTGCTACCAACCTTAAACTTGTTTAGGTCTCTTTTGAGTAGCAAGTTCTCCTTTTTTTGTTGCTTCTAAGTGTTCACACTTAGAGCATGGGGGTAGAGAAGGGGTTTGGAGACTATTGAACTTATTTTGTAATAAAGCATGCTCTTTCTTAAGCAAATTGAACTTCTTACTAATAGTTCTACATTCATCAAATAACTCATGAAAAGTGATAGAAAGTTCATCAAAGATAACTCTTCATTAAATAACTCACTAACCTCTTCTCCTAATGCCATTAGCATGAAGTTGGCCTCCTCTTTGTTGCTAGCTTCTTCAACCCTGGAGTCACTTGAATCATCCCATGTGGCCTTCAAAGCTTTTTCTTCTTCTTGAATTGCTTCTTCTTGGCTTGAGGGCATTCATTCTTGAAGTGTCCCGGCTTCTTGCATTTGTAGCAAATAACTTGGTCTTTTTTTTGTGTTCAAATTTATTTTTTTGTGTCATTTTAAATTTGTTCTTTCTTATAAATTTCTTAAACTTTCGAGTTAAAAAGTGCAATGTCATTGTCACTATCCTCATCACTTGATGTTCCTTTCAAGTGGTCTTCTTTGTGTTCTAAGTGTCATATCCTTCCTGTTCTTTGGAAGGGGGGGTTCTCAAGCTCTTCATGAGCATGACACGTCATCTCAGAGGTCATTAGAGACCCAATAAGTTCTTCAAGCGAAAATATTTTAAGATCCTTGGCCTCTTGAATGGCCGTAACCTTTGGATCCCAACTCTTTGGAAGGGATCTTAAAATTTTAGTTACCAACTCAAAATTATTAAAAAACCTTTACCAAGAGCTTTTAAGTCCATTGATGACATCAAGTAAAATGGGTGTACATGTCTCCAATGGACTCATTTGGTTTCATCCTAAAAAAAGTTCATAAGAATGCACAAGAATGTTGATTTTGGACTCTTTCACTTGGCTAGTGCCTTCATGAGTGATTTCAAGAGTGCGCCAAATATCAAATGCCGATTCACAAATAGAAACCAATTAAACTCATTCTTATCAAGCGCAAAAAATAAGGCATTCATAGCCTTTGCATTGAGAGCAAAAAATCTTCCTTTCCGACTCATTCCACTCACTCATCGGAAGAGAAGATTTTTTGCAAAGCCATTTTCAACAATGTTCCAAAGTTCAAGTCCATAGAAATGAGAAAAATCCTCATATGAAGTCTTCCAATATGTATAATCCCAACCCATTAAACATAGGATATCTAGTAATGGAGTGACCCTCTTGCATACCGAGTAGGCCATCTCTTGGGGTTTTAAACCAATATGAGAGTAAACCTTGCTCTGATACCAATTGTTAGGATGAAAAAAGGCACTAAGGGGGGGGGGGGTGAATGAAAGTGCAAATGGATTAAAAACGTAATTTTGAAACCCATTTTACAAAAAAGACAAGTTCAGTAAGAAGATTTGATTTGATGAAAGAGAACTTGAAAGAAGTTGCTTGAGTAAAGGAAATAGCAAGGAACTAAGCAATTTGCAGCTAAGTAATAAAAAATGATTCAGAAATTTAAACACTCACACATTCATGAACACAATGATGTATAGTGGTTCTGGTCAAATGACCTACATCCACTTCTTGAAGCCTTCTCATGATGAGGCTCCGCAACTTCCACTAGCAAATCCTTTGAAGGGGAAGGACCAAATACCCCTTTTACAACCCTTTACAAGAGGTTCACACTCTTACAAGATTTTTCAAGAAGAAGAAGGAGGTGAACACAAAGCAAGAGACAAACTTTTCAAGACTATTCAAAGACTTAAACTCAAGATTCTAACTCTCAAAAGGGTGCCCTTTCAGCTGAGAAAGGGGGGGGTATTTATAGATCCAAAATGGTTTCAAATTTGGGCTCCAAATTTGAAATCAAATTGAGTTCCTTTGTTGGGTGCTACGGCATTGTCCGAGTATCAAATCAATCCAGGCCGATCACAGACGGTGTATGTTACCTGAGCAAGGCGGATATTATCGCCCATTGTGATATCACTAACATCAGAGCAGATTACTACCACTTTACCAGCACATCGGTTAGCGGTGACTACCAGCCAAGACAAGCGGTGCTACAAAGGCTATGATGCTCGCATAGCCCATTCCCATTCCGAATGGGCCTTGTTCAAGGCCAAAAAGGCCCAATAAAGGGCCGGTTGGCCCCTACCAATTTAGAGCAGGATTAATTTCAAAATCCTTGCCCTAAGTACATGCCAACCATGAAATTAAAACATAATTAACAATGATTTAAACCCGACATTCTTCAAGTCTTATTCGGTGAGCTTTTACGATGAGACTTCGGTGGTCCTCCGATATTTCCCTCGTAAAATTTCTTCGCGGCGATTCAAAAACATGCTCGGCTTGTATGGCATGCTCAACGAAGTCTTGACAAGCTTTGAAACCTTCTCGCAAAAGTTCCGCGAACCTTCAATGATCTTTGGATGAACTTTCCAAAACTTGGCAAGTCCCCGATTCGATCTTGGTTGGTTCCCAAAGAACACTTCCGGCGATCCTTCGGACTTCCGATGAACTCTTGAACACCCAATGGACTTGACCCCAAGAAATCACTTTATGTTTTGACCCATCGTAGTTAATCCCGCACACTTATCTTTGACAATATAGATTAGAACAAATATTTCACCAATTGATTTTATCATCAAAAAAATTGCACATGAGATTCAACATGGATTATTACTTTCTAAGAGTATGTCCCCATCGACTCAAGAAAGGGAAATATGGAAGAAACATTACAAATATATAAAATCTTCATAATGTATGCTAAGTCATTTACCGCATTCGATAAATATGTCGAACAAAAAAAGGAGTAAGGTAGATCCGTGCTTGGAGCATTGAAAATATAAAGTGTATCATCATAATAGCTTCAAGAAGGACTAAAAATCTTTATCATAAAAATGGAGTAGGTGGCAATTTTTGAGGTTACATGGGAAGCCTATTTCAATGTCGATGATAGCAAGTTGAATTCAAGGTATGTCTTCAAAATAAATGCAAGCTCATGAGTTTAAAAAAATAATAATAACTTTTGTACTTTCTTTCTTTCTCATTTTGAGTAGTGTAAGTTTGCTTTTTGTAAGTTCTAGTTAGTTATAATATACCTTTTCTTTGTGATACACAAGTTAAGAAGTTTTCTCCTAAGTTATAATTTTGGTTCCCTTTATCATCATTTCAAAAGAAGGGAGATTAAAGTTTTCTTCCTTTGTTACATCAACTTTCATTTTTCTAAAAAAAATCATCAATCATCATCACATAATGTATTCAAGAATAAATGACATATCATGATTCAATGATTCAATATAAAGCAAATTGATTTTCAATCATCACACAATAAGGTATACAAGCGTAAAGAAAATCATGTCAAAAATTTCAAAAAAGTATTTCGTCAACAAGATTCACATTTGAAGGATAACATATCTCACAATTGTAAATGTCGAGCAAGGATTCATTTGAGTGCAAAACCACTTGATTCATGGCTAGAATTCCACATCCATACAAATATACATTCAATCAAAATCAACTTCATATCAGAAGATGATACGACATATTTACAATTTCTAAGTCAAGAAGAAGACAAATCAAATTAAAAAAAGTTTTTTTGATATTATCTGGAATAAAATATCAATTATCTTATTTTAAAAATGATAAAAGAATAAATCTTTGAAGAAAATGATTTAAGATTGAAAAAAAATTTATAAAGTCTTTTCATTCAAATCATGATTTTTGAAAAACAAGAGTAAATGAGAATTAAAAAAAAATTTATGGTTTTCATTTCCCAGATTTTAATAAAAATCTTTTAGCAAAATAAAAATACTGACTGATTCATACATACAAGGTCAAAAAGAATTAAGATAGAAGAGAAGAATGTTCATAAAAAAATTGACTCGAGGGGATCACCAAAATTTTACGGAATAAGGTTAATGATTTCCTATTTTCATCCAAAATTAGTCCAATTTTCTAAGCATTAGAGTTATGTCTAAAAAAAATGTCAATATTTCAAGATAGAAATACAAAATTTTATTTTAAGAATCATGAAATCATAGATCATTAAGTATAGTGACATTTTTCAAAAATTGTCCAAGAGCTCAATGATTCATGAAATGAGTTCAAAAATTTCAATAGATAGAAAATGCATTTAAAAAGCTCACAAGAGATTATATGCCTGTTAAAATGTTCAAAGAAAAAAAAATACTACTCAGGGCAGAAGATCAATGTTCCCTTGTGAGAGAAAACTTCATCAAAAATGAGATCATATAGATATGAAACCAAAGTAGTAATTTCAGGCTCTTGGTTTTATTTCAAAATATATCAATAATTAAATCATTCTCTTATTAGCAATGGGTCAAGAAATATCAGTATACATGATAACCAAGAATAAAAGATTTTTGATTCACAACATATCATAACCATCATGAGACATTTGATAATAATTTCAAAACCAGAAACACAATGCTTTCATTTATGTGTATTATACGAATATTAAAATCAAAAAAAAGTTTTTCATATAATTTTTCTAAAAAGTATTACATATCATGTAAAAAATTGAGTTCTTGAAAAATAATTAAAATATATGATATGGAATGAGATCGGAATGAAGCAAATTTATAGAACATATGATAATAATAAATTTTGCCAAAAAGTAATAATATCCTAGGTTTTTTTGTTTCAAATCAAGAGCATGAAACACCTTTTGAAAACTCAGAGAATGACAAGAATCCATTAAATGACAAATGAAATATCCATTAATACCAGATCATTTAGATTGATTTTTAGAAATCAAGATCAAATGAGATAAGAGAAGAAAGTCATTTTGTACCAAAACTCATGTATCTTATCCAAAACATGAAAACCAAATTTCAAGAAGGTGAAATCATAAATAAACAGGAATTCATGCTCAAGATCATAGATCATAATATGGTTCATTTTTTGTGTGAGACCACTGATCTTATAATTTTATGTTTTTATTTTTATATAAAAGAAATGCATGATACATGTCAAAAAAATATTTTTTATCATTTAAGTTAGGTCCAAATGGGTCCAGCATGATTCGCCCCTTTTAAACATATATCAAATTGTTAAATATTGTGTTAAAAGCATTACTATGAAGGGGTTTGGAAATATAAAATCAAGTTTTTTAAGGAAAAATGCTTGATACAACATAATCACAAAATCATTTTTAATCATCCATATTTTAAGTTAACCATTTCAAAAAACATTCATGCATAAGTTGGTGATAGTTTTTATTTTGCCTTTTTTAAATTTTCAAGGATAAAACAAAAAGCAAACATGATAAAATTTTTTCAAAATAATTTAATTTGAAAGCTTAACTTCAGATGAACTATTTGGGAGGTCAAAATCATTTCAAAATAAATCACTTCAAAAGTTTTTCTATTCTGAATTAGTTCTCTTGGTCAAAGCCCTAGAATTTTTAGTCAGTTATAACAGAGCCAATAACCAAACTTCAAGAGATCTAAAATTTTTTCATGTTTGAAATGTTATAGTGGAATTCATTTACCATTCCAATTTTTGTTCAATCAATTTCTTAAAATTATTCAAATTTGTTCATCAATGAGTCGAAGTCATCGTCCCTCATTAGGATTTTGCTACAAGTGGCTTCTTGTGTCAAAAGTGTCATATCCTTCCCTGTTTTGAAGGGGGGGTTCATCATTTTTCAACAGTTGATTAAAACTCATAAGTTTGAAACCGATTTTGTAAATAGCTAGTTCATATGGAAATTTTGATTTGATGAAAGATGACTTAGTTGAAGTTGCTTGAGTAAAGGAGATGAAAAACCAAATGATTTACAGCTAAGTAAAGAAATGATTCAGAAATTTAAACACTCACACATTCAAGAACACCACGATGTATAGTGGTTTGGTCAAGTGACCTACATCCACTTTTCAAGCCTTCTCCCATGAGGCTCCCCAACTTCCACTAGCAAATTTTTTTGAAGGGGAAGGACCAAATACCCCTCTTACAACCTTTTTTACAAGGTTCACACTCTTATAGATTTTTTCAAAAGAAAAAGAGGGAGGTGAACACTAGCTATCAAAAACAAGACTTTGCCAAAGCTTTTGCTCAATTTCTAACTCTCAAAAGGGTGATCTTTCTATTGAGAAAGGAGGGATATTTATAGACTTCAAGAGGATTCAAATTTGAGCTCCAAATTTGATTTTTTTTTGGGTTTTTGGGTCTTTGTTGGTGGTGATCCACTTTGTGGTAGGTGCCACCGCTGTTGTCGATTGATAATCCAATTGGTGGTTCCACCACCTAAATCAAATGGGTGCCACCGCTTGCCTCGGGTGGCTTTGCCATAAAATCAAATGAAAGCAAAAATCAGTCAACCACTTCAACATGGGTTCAAACTTCCTGGTCCATTCGAAGAATTGAATGGCCTTATTTTAGGCCCAAATCAAGCCCAATAAGAGCCCCTTTGGCCCCTACTAGGTTTAAACAGGATTATTTCCTAATCCTTATCCTAATTACATGCCTAACTATGAAATTAAAATATAATTCTAAGTGATTTAAACCTGACATTCTTCAAGTCTACTTGATGAGCTTTTTTGGTGAAATTCGATGGACTTCCGACACTCCTTTGGATTTCTTCCCGGTGGACTCCTCAACAAGCTCTCCGGATTTTTGTGGCGAAGCTCAACAAGTCTTTGGCAAGCTTTCTGAACCTTCTCGGTGATCTCCGTGAACCTCCGATGATTTTTTCGGTGAACTTCCAAAACCTTCAACAAGTCCCCGATTCTATCTTGGTTGGTTCGCAACACTTCCGATGATCCTTTCGGACTTCCGGTGAACTCTCGAACTCCCAATGAACTTGACCTCAGTAAATCGCTTTATGTTTTCATCCCATCATAGTTAATCCCGCACACTTATCTCGACAATATAGATTAGAACAAATAATTCACCAATTGACTTCATCATCAAAACCGAGATTCAACAATCTCCCCTTTTTTTGATGATGACAATCAATTGATGATGGAGTTAATCTTAACTCCCCCCCTATCTATATGCCATATCATGAGAAGGTAAAAAAACACTTGAATTCAATCTTTTGAATTCAAGTCGAAACCGATAAGTTTCATTTATCGTCAAGCTTAATAAAACAATTTTCAAGCATAAATATGAAAACTTCATATTTTTTCTTAATGAAAACAATGTCAAGGTATTATAAACATTCATCATTACAACAAGAGATAACAATTTAATTGAAATATGACAAGGATCAAATGATATAAAAAAAAAAAGTGCTCAATATCAAGGCATGATATCAAATGAAATAATAGCTTATCAAGAAAATTTAATTTGAATATATTTATGATTTTTAAGCATAGAAATAATTTTTTTATTTCAAAGCATAATATGAACCATATAAGTTATTGTGATGCAATAGATTTCATTTTTCATTCCATCCATAATATCAATTTCACATTTTTCTCCCCTTTGTCATCAACAAAAAAAGAGGTGAAGAATTCATGCATTGTTCAAAAAAAAAAAATTTTCATTTATCAATTTATGAGTAGGAGATATCAAAATTTGATTAATCATCAACTTGGCATTTATGACACCATGAAGTAAAACATGCTTTAAAGTAGGTGGGAGGGAGCATGAAAAATCATTCGAGGAAGATATCAAATCATACAAAATATTACAACAATATGAAAGCATCAAAAAAAAGTTATGAAAAAAAAAAAAAAAAAATTCATTCAAAGTCCGAAAGTAGATGATATGAAAGAAACATCATACTTAGAAACATACAACATCATCCATAAAAATATATCCATAGTAGTCATAAGGTTTACAAAACAAGAGTTAAAGGCAACAACTATTCCTAGGGGGAATTCCAAAATGCCTATACAAGTGATCTATCTTTAGGTTCATCTATCGTACTTCCTTCAAAATTTCAGCTTGCTATAAGTTGATTTGATTTTGTTGTGATTTGATTTGATTTAATGCTAACATGATTGGATCTTCAGTGGATGGAGCAAGAGCTGGGCTCGAGATGGTCTTTGGACCAAAGGGACTAGGCGGAGGAGATTCACTTCCCTAATAATTGGTGTTTCGTGTCGCTCTCATTGGTGGGGAGCTAGATCAATCCTTCTAGGTTGCCTAATCCATATACCATTTCTAAAGGTGCATCTAAGTCTCTTGAGGAGGTTTTTATTTATAGTGTTATATCTATCGACTTGTATTATTTTTATTATTTTCCTCATCGGGTGACACACAAATATCATGTGCAATTATTAATCTAGTGATCAACCCACCATATGATAACATTAAGTCTCTAGAGATAATTTTCATCATATGTTGTCCGGATCAAGTATCCAAAGCAATTTTTTTGTTGGGTCATGATCCAATACATGGTGCTTAATTCTAGCATACTAATCTCATCATGGTGAAATTGTTTAGGGAAGAAGAATGCTTATGATGATGTGATGAAGAATTTTTTTTGAATTAAAGGGTAACAAGTGCTGTAGCTTTTGGGAACAATGCCTAGGTTAGGATTTGCAAAAAATCATTCTAAAGCTTTGAGTGGGTTGCTCGATTGCATCCATATCCCATTGGCCTTTGAAATAACATCCTCTATCCTTTTCTTCAATTCCAATTAGCTCACATATTGTATGATCAAAAAATTTCAAATTTTGGTTCCCAAAAAGGTAGGTAGTCAATCCATCATGTTCAACACTCATGTTTTTGTATAAAATAACTTAACCAACCTAGGGTAAATCGGTTCATCGATTTGTAAGATAGGCAAGACATCTAAATCGGCAAACCATCTAATGGGTTCTAGGTTTCCTAGTTCACCTAGATCAACATGTTTTCCCTTATGTATGGCTTTTGATTCAAAATTGGGGTACCTTAGAGCTACCTCATTAGATCTAAAGAGGATTGGGTCATAGGAATCTCCTTCCAACCTTTTCCTTTTGCCTCTTGATGATCTCTTAGAGCCATATCTATTCATGATGATGGATCAAAAAGAAACAATAAAGGAAAGACCAAGTAATGAGAAGAGAAGAGAAAATTTTAGATTTTACCTTCTTTGAGTTTCCTTGGGAGGTGAAGATCTTGATTCAAGAGAAAACCCTTTGTTAGGCTTTTTTAGAGGAAGAAATGGGGAGTGGAGAGGATTAGAGAGGCTTTGGAGGAGGAGGAGGAGAAAATTTTTTGGGTTGGGGTTGGTTCCACTGTTCCATCGCCGACCCTAACACCCCTTAAATTAAATATAGGGTGGTGCCACCAAAAGGAAGGTGCCACCCAACCACCACCAAAGAAAGTCAACCTGCATGGTTTTGGTGTGGTGCCACCACTTGGCAAAAAAATTTTTTTTTTTTTTTTTTAAAAATTTAGTTTTCAGAAGTTTTAATGTGTTGATTTAAGATAGGATGATGTCTTAGATCACTTTTTAAAATACAAAATCAAAATGAGGAAGGCAAAGGAAAATCCAAAAAATTTTAAAAAAATTTTAAAAAAAAAAAAAAAAACATACAATGAAGCTCATTCATGAGGACAATTCAACATGCCTAATTCCCTTCTAATAAAGTCAAATTGTTCTTCATTTAAGGGTTTTGTGAAAATATCCGCTAATTGATGTTTTGTATCAATAAATTCAAGAGTGACATCATTACTATTGACATGATCTCATATAAAGTGATGTCTAATGTCAATATGCTTAGTTCTAGAGTGTTGAATAGGATTTTTGGTTAGACAAATAGCACTTGTATTATCACATTTTATGGGAATGTTCTTTTAAATAAATTCCATAATCTTCTAATATATTTTTTTTCATCCAAATAACTTGTGCACAACATGCACTTGTACTATGTATTATTCTCAACCGTAGATAGTGTAACCGAAGTTTTGTTTCTTGGAGGTCCAAGAAACAAGTGCATGTCCTAAAAATTGACATGTTCCGGATGTTTTTTTTTCTATCTATTCTACATCCACCCAAAATTCCACATCCAAGATAAGCTATTAAATCAAGGTTATCGGATTTTGGATACCATAATCCTAGATTAGGAGTACCTTTAAGATATCTAAGAAATTTTTTTAATGGCTTTTAAGATGAGATAGCTTAGGATCAGCTTGAAATCTTGCACAAAGTCCTACACTAAACATGATATCCGGTCTAGTCATGGTAAGATAGAGTAAGCTACCTATCATTCCCCTATATGTTTTTTTGATCAAAATTTTCTCCACTTTCATCTAAATCTAACTTAGTGGAAGTACTCATAGGAGTATTTATGGCTTTTGAACCATCCATGTTAAATCTTTTTTAACAATTCTAATGTATATTTAGATTGATTAAGAAATATGCCATTACTAAGTTATTTAATTTGTAATCCTAGAAAGAAGGTTAATTCTCCCATTAGGCTCATTTCAAATTCATGACTCATACACTTGGCAAATGATTCACATAGTGATTCATCCAGAAGAATAAAAAAATAATATCATCAACATAAATTTGAATAATAAAAAATTATTTTTAAAATATTTGATAAACAATGTAGTATCAACCTTGCCTTTTTAGTAAAATTATTTGAAAATAAGAAAGGAACTAAGTTTTTCATACCAAGCTCTAGGAGCTTGTTTTAATCCATAGAGAGCCTTAGTTAGTTTAAACACATGATTAGGGAAGAAGAGAATTTTCAAATCTGGGAGGTTGTTCAACATACACTTCTTCGGAAATAAAACCATTTAAGAAAGCACTTTTGACATCCATTTGAAATAATTTAAAATCATTACTACTAGCATAGGCAAGGAGCATCCTAATGGCTTCTAATCTTGCCACAGAGAGCAAAGGTTTCTTCATAATCGATACCTTCTTCTTGGTTGAAACCTTTGGCCACTAGTCTAGCCTTTTTGTTTCTAACCATGATACCGCATTCATCTTGTTTGTTTCTAAAGACCCATTTAGTACCAATAACTAAATGGTCACTAGGTCTAGGAACAAGCTTCCATACCTCATTCCTTTCAAATTGATTCAATTCTTCTTGCATTATGATAACCCAAGAATCATCTTTCAAGGCATCATCAATGCACTTGGGTTCAATTTGAGAAAGAAAAAAAAGCATGGGCACAAAAAATTTTTAAAAGAAGAATGAGTTTGAACCCCTTTTTCGATGTGTCTCCTATAATTAACTCCTTGGGATGGGCATCTACATACTTCCATTCCTTGGGTAAAGGAAATTTGGGAAGAAGATGCATCCAAGTTGCCATTTTGAGGAGAGGGTTCATTCAAATTCAAATCATCAAAACCAAGATCATCATCAAAATCATTTTTTTAAATTCAAAAAAATTCATTAAAAAAACTACATGAATAGACTCTTCTATAACTAAGGTTCTTTTGTTAAAAAACCCAAAAAGCTTTAGAAATAGAAGAGTAACCAAGAAAGATGCCTTCATCGGATTTAGCATCAAATTTTCCTATGGCATCCTTTTCATTTCAAAATAAAGCATTTGCAACCAAAAACTTTAAAGTAAGAAACATTGGGTTTTTTTTATTATTCCATAATTCATATGGAGTCTTAGATAGAGATGGTCTTACTAGAACTCTATTCATGACATAGCAAGTCAGTGTTCATGGCTTTGGCCCAAAAAATTTGGGTAAATTATATTCATTTAACATGGTTCTTGCCATTTCTTGTAAATAAATTATTTTTTTTTTTCCACTACTCCATTTTGTTGAGGATTCCTCTGAGTAGAGAAGTTATGGTTATATCCATTTGTTTCAAAAATTTTTTGGAAGTCATGGTTTTGAAATTCACCACCGTGATCACTCAAAAATTGATGAAATCATGAAACCTTTTTTTCGTTTTGAGTAAGTTTACAAAATTTTAAAAAACATTTGAAACAATCACTTTTGTGAGCCAAGAAATAGGTCCAAGTGTATCTACTATAGTCATCCACAATTATGAAAGGCATATTTGCTACCTCCTAGGCTTGTTATGTCAATTGGTCCAAATAAGTCCAAATGGATCAATTGCAATGGTCTAGTGGTGCTAATTTGATTTTTTTGGTTTGAAACTAGTTTTTTTATTTATTTTCCTAGTTGACATGCATCACATACTTTGTCCTTGACAAACTTCATATTGGGAATCCCTCATACTAACTCTCTAGATGAAATCTTAGATATTAGTTTCATGCTTGCATGGCCTAATCTCCTATGCCAAAGCCAAGCATCATCATTCAAAAAAAAAAAACACATTTCATTACTTAGTTCATCAATATTAATGGTGTAGACATTATTTTGTTTTTTAAAGCAATCATGGATATGTTATTGTTTGGTTTTTCAATGATGCAAACATTAGATTCAAATCTAACAACATAACCTTTATCGCATAATTGACTAATGCTTAAAAGATTATGTTTTAGTCCATCAACTAGCAACACATCATCAATTGAAAAACTTGATTTGTTACCTATGGTTCCCTTGCCAATGATTTTACCCCTTGTTGTTGTCTCCGAAGGTGACATACCCTTTTTTCTTTGCTAGTGAGCATAGAGAAATGAGATGGATCTTCCGGTCATGTGCCTTGAGCATCCACTATCAAGATACCATCTCTTGCTCCTAGCTTGTGATGGTTTGTCTACAAAAAAAAGGATGGTTTTTAGGTACCCATTTGATTTTGGGTGCCTCAAATATTGATCTACTAATTTTGTAATTTAACATTGAATTATTTATGGTTCCTTTAGGAACCCATATCAATTTATGTGGACTAATTTTCTTAAATGGACATTTGTAAACAACATGTCCAGTTTTGCAAAAAAAATTACATTTCAAATGAGGTGATACATGTAATGTTGGTCCTTTAATGAAGGTGGTGGGATTTTGGTGAGATCCACTCACAAATCCAATTCCACTTCTATTTCGACATGACCCTTGTTTGCAAGGATCATGTCCAAGCCCTTGCTACTGACCTTAAACTTGTTTAGGGTCTCTTTGAGTAGCAAGTTCTCATTTTTGATTGCTTCTAAGTGTTTACACTTAGAGCATGGGGTAAAGAAGAGAATCATTCAAGACTATTAAACTTATTTTGTAATAAAGCATGTTCTTTTTTTAATAAATTGAACTTTTTGTAATAGTTCTACATTCATCAAATAATTCATGAAAAGCAATAGAAAGTTCATCAAAAGATAAATCTTCATTCATTAAATAACTCACTAACCTCTTCTCCTAAGGCCATTAGATGAAGTTGGCCTCCTCTTTGTTGCTTGCTTCTTCATCCTCTGAGTCACTTGAATCATCCCATGTAGCCTTCAATGCTTTCTTCTTCTTTGGTTGCTTCTTCTTGCTTTGGGGCATTCATATTTGAAGTGCCCCGGCTTCTTGCACTCGTAGCAAATGACTTGGTCCTTTTTTATGTTCAAGTTTATTTTTTTGTGTCATTTTTTTAAATTTGTTCTTTCTTATAAATTTTTTAAATTTTTGAGTTAAAAGTGCAATGTCATTGTCATTGCCCCTCATCACTTGATGTTCCTTTCAAGTGGTCTTCTTTGTGTTCTTAGTGTCATATCCTTCCTGTTCTTTGGAAGGGGTTCTCGAGCTCTTCATGAGCATGACACATCATTTCAGAGGTCATTAGAGACCCAATAAGTTTTGAGAGGAAAAGTTTTAAGATCCTTGGCCTCTTGAATGGTCATAACTTTTGGATCCCAACTCTTTGGAAGGGATCTTAAAATTTTAGTTACAAGTTCAAAATTAGAAAAACCTTTACCAAGTGCTTTGAGTCCATTGATGACATCCGTGAAGTGGGTGTACATGTCTCCAATGGACTCACTTGGTTTCATTTGGAAAAAAAGTTCATAAGAATGCACAAGAATGTTGATTTTGGACTCTCTTTTCACTGGCTAGTGCCTTCATGAGTGATCTCAAGAGTATGCCAAATATCAAAAACGATTCACAAATCAAACGCTGATTAAATTCATTTTTTTGTCGAGAAAAAAAACAAGGCATTCATAGCCTTTGTGTTTAAAGCAAAAAGTCTTCTTCTCCCATTCATTCCATTCACTCATTGGAAGAGAAGATTTTGAAAACCCATTTTTGATGATGCTCCAAAGCTCAAAATCCATGGAAATAAGAAAGATCCTCATATGAAGTCTTCCAATACATGTAATCCCAACCCATTAAACATAGGTGGACGCACGGTAATGGAATGACCCTCTTGCATGCCGGAATAGGCCATCTCTCTTGGGTTTTAAACCAAATATGAGAGTGAACCTTGCTTTGATACCAATTGTTAGGATTGGAGAGGCACTAAGAGGGGGGGGGGGGGGGGTGAATTAGTGCAAATGGATTAAAAACTCGTAAGTTTGAAACCCGATTTCAGTAAATAGCTAGTTTGTATGGAAATTTTGATTGACGAAAAGATGACTTAGTTGAAGTAGCTTGAGTAAAGGAGATGAAAAACCCAAATGATTTGTAGCTAAGTAAAGAAATGATTCAGAAATTTAAACACTCACACATTCAAGAACACCACGATGTATATAGTGGTTCGGTCAAGTGACCTACATCCACTTTGAAGCCTTCTCCAGATGAGGCTCCCAACTTCCACTAGCAAATCTTTTGAAGGGGAAGGACCAAATACCCCTCTTACAACCCTTTTACAAGTGGTTCACACTCTTACAGATTTTTCAAAGAGAAAGAGGGAGGTGAACACTAGCTATCAAAAAACAAGACTTTGCCAAAGCTTTTTGCTCAATTCTAACTCTCAAAAGGGTGATCTTCTTTTTTGAGAAAGGAGGGTATTTATAGACCCAAAGAGGATTCAAATTTGAGCTCCAAATTTGAATTCTTTTTGCTAATGAGATTATTTGGCAGTTCTGTCAATCCAAGGGCGGTAATTGGATGGTCCGGTGGTACCCAACAGTGTGACACATTGATTTACCTGAGCCGCTGTACTAGGGAACCAAAACCCCCATAACTAGGGGGTAACCGCCAGAAGCCTAGGCAGTACCACTTTCACCGGCGGTGCATCAACGCCTTCAAGTCGCTTGTTGATCTAGGTGGATGAGACCCCAATCGTAGTGTCACCGCCAGACAAAGATCCAAAGACTCTTGGTCGGGCTTTAAACCCATGCCAATGGGGGCCTGATCTAATACAAGGCTTTCTGCTATTTTAACAATATGGACAAAAGATTAACAAAAAAATCCCAGGTTTAATTTGTTCTTCCCACAAATTAAAGATGTTACCCAAGATTTGCTCAACAAATTCTCAAGTAAGTCAAGACGATTATTTAACCGTGAGTTGTGATTTGCCAACTGATGATCAAATTGTTGACGAACCCCTGACACCATTGGCACGACTCCCGAACCGTCCTTGGACCCGGCAGGTTGCCTATTAGCCCATGAGTTGTTTTGTGAATGGCAATCTTTTGTTCAAGAAGCTCTCAGAAACTTCCAACTGTGTCTTCCCAGGGAAATTTTCAAAACCTTTCAAGTACGTAAAGTTTGATCACTAACCCCCACGGGCTGGTGAATCCGGCAACGGCAATGATTCCATCACACGCCAGCCCTTGTTTAACTTCCTCCCCAGGATAGTTAATCTATCAGAGAAATCAGGTTTTGCGATCTGAGCAGAAACCACCCCGCGCGGGTTTCATTCGACGTCATTCGATAATTTCGCGCCCATCCAGCGGTTGCACGATCGATCTTTCAGAGTCCAATCTCCGGCTGGCCACCAACGTCCACAAGTAGAGATTAGGATTTTTTGAAAAAAGATTCCCCCAATTTTCGAAAATGCTTGATTTTTGGTCCCTTTGATAGAATGACCAAAATAGACTTCTGAAATTATAATCTCTAGATTTTAGAAAAATCAATAATTAATTCATCATCAAATTAACTATTATTATTTATTCAGTAGTCCTATAAAATGTCTTCTTCATGATACGATGTATTGATCAGACCTCGATCAAGGTCTAGTTTTTGTGAAGATTTATGGGGCCTTTAATTCATCTATTAATTCATTTACCACTTAAATGTTGATAATTGTGTTGATAGTCATGTACCATTGAGAGTTTGGTAATCACACCACACCGAAAATCCATCCAGCCAGGAGCATGTTGAAGATGTCGGCTTAACGTAACTTGCCGGCAAAGAACTCATGTTTCAAGAATCTCTTTACAATCCTTTCTGATTTCATTCACCTAAAAGATGCTCGCCGGATATGGTCATTATTTGGTCGGAGGTTTCATCCTGCGTGATCCAGATAATGTGATGATCATACACCTGGGTAGGAGGGTATATTTGTATGGTTCATCAAATATATATACAAAATTCAGTATATGTGTGACATATTAGGTAGGAACCCAAAATCAAAAAATTTGGTTGGTTTCCTTAGATTGTGACCAAGTTGTACAAATGGTTTCCATCATGCTTTAGAAAAATTTTCTCCATTGGTTGAGTGTGCAAATTGTTGAGTCCCCCCATGACCCCCCCAGAATATCACCGCATCTTTTATGACAAAATGTCATTGGTGACCCAGGACATTTAGATTGTGGGAACCTCTCCCCTATCCCTTTATCAATATGGACATGATATATCAATGATTTCATCATGGGGTCAATCCACAAGGAAAAGGTATACTTTAATGGTTGACGCCTTACAAAAGTACGCTGCCACTTTTTGTACCATCAAGAATCCCTACACTACTTCTGGTATTAACATGAATGGTTTATGGAGAATATTTTCAAAATTACATGGGATGTCGAGATCCTATTGTAAGTGATCCGATAGGGTCTTCAATTCACAAATTTTGGATGTAATTATTGTTCTCATGAAAATTAAAGATGAGTACATTAAGATATAACCCATAAAACCAAATGGCCAAAATTTAAAAGGTGAATACATGTTTGGAGACATATTTCTCACATCTTTCACTAAAATATCAACCAAAAGAATGGACAAAGTACCGATGCCAACCTCATTGGGCCGAAGTGGTGCTGGTTGCAATACAAGAATCATTCATCTGGAGAAAATCACCGTGAGGCCATGTATGGATCCTCAACGCCTGTAATTCTAAATGTGTGGATGAGTAATCCTAAAGTAGAACAAGTATGTGGAACTACAAGATAGAGATAATGCTGTTTTACAAATGAAAGTTAAAAGACAAATCTGAAAGCACAAGCAAGGATGAAATAGTAATATTCTACAAAACTATTGAGAAAAGGGAATTTTCATTAAGAGATATCAAAGAGTCTTTCCATGCAGATGCAAACACCAATTCAAAACCATGAGTTATCTATTGAAGCTTTCACCTAGAATGTTATGGAGGACAACTTTGATTTGAGGATCTATAGTAGCATATAGATTAGGGACTTCTACCCTTCAGCTCATAATCCATTTAATATGAATAAAATCATGACTTCCTAGAGTTCGTTTAATAACATGAGAGAAGCAAAGTCATCTACCAAAAAGAGAACATTTACTATGGGAGAGCTACAGACCAAAGGACAAGTGCTATTATTGAGGCAACTTAAAAATGACTGGGGCGCAAAGATTAAGAAAGACCCAACAAAGAACAAAGCGGGTGAAACTTACCAGCGAAAGATGCCACTAGAAGAGAACCAAAAAGAGTACCTCAGAAGATCAAAAACTAATTGGAGAATGGAATGTCAAACCCTGTAAGACAAGGTCGATAAAACACGGGTGGAACCGGGAGTGTTTGAACATATGAGAATCAGTCATAAGGGTTCTAGTAAAATTAGGAGTCGAATAGAGGCTAAAAAAGGTGAAGAGGCAATGGAGCAAGTTAGGTTAAATGGCTTATTGGCAAGGAGTCCTATTAAGTAGGAGTCCTAATAGAGAAAGAAATTATATTTGTTGGGAAATTATGTTCCTTCTATTATCAAAATATCACATTTATTTTAATGGAAGAATAGAAAAAACAAAACCTAGTTTTGGAGAAATGGTTATTCATCAGCAGATGCGAGAGATCGGCAATGCAAGATCAAACAATGGTTTATTTAAACTGATACGCCCATATACCTGAGGAGAGTCTAAGAGAATCGAGAATAGTGTGAACAATGGAGAGGATGAAGGAAGTCAGGTCACATCCTCTCTAGGAAAGATTCAAAAGTTGTCAGAATGGATGTCTCTATCCATTTGACTACAGAACTTCAGGTGCAACAAGAAAACCCCTTTGCCTCATGTGGAAAATGACCAATCCTATTTATAGAGGAACCCCCTAAAAAACCCTGAAATGGAACCTGTACATAGTGGGTATGTGGATCTTCCCATCCATGGTTACTCCAAGCCTACTTGGGGAGGTCATCCAAGGGGATTGTATAACACAATGAAAGGGTAGAACAAGGGAAAATGAAAGACCCCAGATACTAATAGAAAGATCCGGCCATTAGATTTTTAGGGGGCAAACTCAAAAAACAGGGACATGTAAAAGCTAGATAGGTACCTAGGAGTCAGATATTTCCCTCCTTCCCCTAGAGAGAGAGATGTAAGAAGTCAAGTGTCTCTAGCTAGCATCCACACAAGGTGGATTGCAACGATGTCCCTCTAGGGGAGGAGAACAGGAGGTGGTTACCAAAAAAAACCCAAAATTACAAAAGCTTTTGGTCCTCCTATTTATAGAGGCCCCCGAAAAACCCTAATGGATTTGCCCTTATTGGGTACTGGACTCATCCAATTACCCAAGCCCTTGGATTAGTGGGCTCCTCACCCTGAGTTAGCAATTATTGATCTCATCTCAAGATCCAACAATTCAGGGTCTTTAGTGGATATCCACAAGATAGTTCCGGATATCTAATATCCCAACCTCACTACTGCAACACCTACCATACGCCAGGTGACCCCAGCTCCAATATCTGCCATGAGTCATACTAATGTAATCCCTTTGACATAGCAGAATTATTATCATTTTATAATAATTCACCTAACCATCAATCACTGTCGTGACTAGCCACAAAGCCACCACGCCAAGGCCCCCAGATTCCATACAAGGGGAATCCAATCCTTTGGACCCATTTGTCCTCAAGTATCAGCCCTATAATAGTCTCATCAATTAATATCCTGCAGACTCTATACCCGCATGGTGTCAATTCAAGCCTGAGTACGCTCTCTCCTCTAGCTTCGTTTTGTCTTATTCTTCTAGAAACTTTCTTCAACTGGCTAATGACCTTGCACCAAGGATTTATTCATAAAGAACACATGGATATTCTCTCATGATCGGTATTTTATGATCCCTATTGACACCAATAGCCACAGTAAGGTTGGCTACTTCCTAATGACCCTATACCAGATACGAGCTTTCAAAACCTATAAGTCTATCAAAAAAGTTGAGTACTCATACAGATATCCTTGGTAATTTTCAAGTCTAAAACCGACATACACCATCGGGATGTAATCATTATCCCATGAGGTATCAATAACCATCTAGCATTCAGGCGAGATCAATCGGAACCTTATTCTCCAATGAGCACTGCACTATACCCTTTAGTGTCCCCTCACGAAAGTAGCTATGAGACCGCCTCACTCCATCATATGAATGGGCATACACACTAGTCTATCCATTATTCGATGTCCTTCGAAAACCTGCGACCAAGATACAATTTAGGTCTGCGGTTTAAAAGGTGAATCGGGTCTTATTATCATCCTCATCAATGATCCCATCCCTATTGCATAGATCTAGGGACATCACAATATGTTATCCACATAATGTGAGATAATGCCAATAATCATAAGCAAAGAGATTGGACTTAGTGTAGCCATGTGCAATCACTCACGTGATTGGTTTGTAGGCACCAATAACTAGCAATCTCCCCACTGACCTAAAGCTAATCACCACACATGTCTGACCCCATCGACCTCTCGTGACTTCAAAGCATTTCGAAATAACGGTTTGTCAAGTGATTCCAATGTTATCTTCTACGGAACCTTTCCATTACTACATCTTTCAAGCCACCATCTCTAATAGCTGGAACCTCCTAACACTTCATTTACACCTCGGTTCCCCTTTACTGAAAGTAATCATCCGTATTTGTCGCAATATAAAAGGAATACCTCGCTTTAACATGACTCTAGGTCCGATGAACCTCTTCATCCGCATTCTCCTCCGTCACTGCCATACAATGTATTCCTCATTGTCGAAATGCCAATAGTATCCCGTTGGGAACTCTTTTTCTCAAAGATACCTCCATTCGTGGTGAACACATACGCCAATTAGACTTGCTATCATCTACATCGCATTGGAAGTTTTCCAGTTCGAAAGTAGCTCTCAACTCAGGCTACTACTTCATATACCAAGAAGCATCTCATCTTCAAATACTTATGATACATTTACCGCTTCTGCTCCAGTTCGATTTTCAATATATTTGCTCGCGATACCTTTAGGAGTATGCGCTATATCAAAGTTCGGTACATGCAGATAAAGATACACATAGATATCCGTCACGACGCGATACGGGCATCATATCCACGTTGCGTTCTTTCTTCACAGAGTCCTTGGGGACATACTTCCCAAAAAATGATGTGGAGTTCCTAAGTCTCAGTTGCATATGAGACCTCTTTGAAATTTTCTATGCCAAACCTTTTGGACAATGGTGTTTGCTGCATTCTCGACTGGACAAGCTAAGCATCCTCGATCTATCTCTATGATCCGTGATCCTCACATGTGGGATGCCTACCTTTTTCACGAGAAATGCCTGATAACTAAGTTCTTTACTACGAGCATTCCTACATCATTCCCAATGACTGACATGTCATCTAACATATAATACCATAAAAAAGGTGATCAAAGTGTGAGTACCATATTGACATCATTGGTGTTCCTAGCCCAAGGACCAAGTACACTCTTAAGGGATAATGAAAATCTCATCCGGCCATCAAATCTTATGTTCAACCATCTAGCATTCATAAATGGACCTAAGCAAACTGCATTCTCCATTTTAACACAAGCATTCCCTAGTCCCGAGTGTCCCTGGGCCGTAGCATATGACCAATTCCCTCCATCAGGTTATGATGAGGTATATAGCCCCATCTTTGTCTGATAATCATATCCTCTCAAGTAATTTCTCCTATAATGGATTTTTAGCAGTTTGGCTTTTAAAAAGTCGGCCATAGTCAATTCATTGTTTTGAGATACCCACGAACTAGCCTATTGCTTTATAGGTCCCAATAATATTCATCAATACCCAATCTTTTTTTTTTTAAGTGAAAATAACAAATGGGTACAAGCAAAAAGAGTATGTAACAGTTCAAACCTTGTATGTGAGCACAGGTAATCCATTTTATCAACACTTTCAATGGGCAAAGATAACTATGCTTGTTATAGCTCTTCTCCTTTTCCAAGATCGAGAAAATTTTACATCCTCTTTATAAGGAATGTCCCACATAATCTCTCTTAAAAACGGGATACTCTTTAAGCTTAAGGAGGAACTCAAATTTTATAAACTTAAACCATAAGTTTTAACGATTCATCTAACAAGCCATGAGTAAGGCATTTCCAAACCCCAAATATCTTGCCAAAAAATGGGAGCCAAAAAAATTTAAATCGATCATGTTTCTTGGTACAATGTAGTACTTCTATGATATGTGGGTGGTAGAAATAATACCCACAACGTTACTTTTGGGGTATCCCGCTAACTTGCATAGTACTATCATTTAACAACCTGAAACTATTTTAATCTAGTGGTACCATCATGTTTGGATGGTACCCCCAAATTTTGGAAACATACATTCGCATCTTCCTAATCACATATGGTACAGAGTACATAACCCACTTGGTGCCAAATTCTGGTCCAATTTAGGTCACTGAATTGGTTTCTTTAGGGCAATATCCTCAGAATGAGATGGGTAGGTCGTGAAACACATCATGAACTAATTGTCTAACATGGCTATTGTTCCTTTCTAAAACCAACTTAATTAGGTGTCAAACAATTTTGATCAAGACACATGGTCTTTGAGGAATGGTGAACTTCTATACCAAGTACTTAACTTCCTTGATTACTTCAGGGTTTTAATACTCTTTCTCCTATTTGGGTGTATTTATTGAATCTCAAATTTTGATACATAAAATGATATGTAGAGTTGTTTTTAGCATATATGTAACCATGCAATGTTCCTCTGTGATGCTCTCATCATCTAAGATTAGAAAAATTGATTCTCAAAAATCAAATTTATATCCAAGAACGCCAAACATGATTGGAAAATAAATTTAGAGATAATAGAAGAAACATAATAGCAGGCTTCAACAATAAAAGCTCCCGCATCGATGCCAAGAAGAGCAAACAAAGCAAGGATATTAGGGTCTTGAGGTCCAATGACCATCTTAAGGGCAATCTGCCATAAAGCTCCTGTGTCTCTGAAATAACCGCACGAATTGTAGATATGATAAGTTGGGTACCACTACACCAACATTATAATAAGATTCTAAACAAATGGAGACCAATCATGAATGGACTAATTGAAATTAGACCAGTCAACTCAAGCAGGTACCCTTTGGTAATTCCCCTTCTAGTGCCCATCTTACCATAGTAGAGGCCCATACAATGCCTTTGTTGGGTCTTTCTTGGCAACCACCCATTTGGTCCTTGGAACCCTTCTGAAGGCTCAATCTTCTTTTTTCTTTCGGTCTCACCCACCAACACTGGGCTCGAGGGTACTCTTGCTTCCCTCAAAATATCAAGATGAGAAGGTTTTTCACCCCAAGTTTGAATAAATTGGAGCCTATAAATCGAGAAAAGGAATCTGGGTTGAACAAGATCCAGTACACAAACTTTGAAAATAGAAAAATATTATTCGCATCCACTCAATCACTTAAGGACATGGTTCTCAACCCCTCATCAGATCCCACCTAAAGAGTTCCTTGATATCTTATAAGAGTTCTCTCCCCTGCCCATCAAAAGGAGAAGGGAATTAACATTCATATGAAGGAAGACAACTACAGAAAGTCAATAGTCATGAGGAAAACAAATAAGAGGAGCAAAGAGGGAATCTATAAAGTAACTATTATAAAAATCTGGTTTGCATTTCTTCTGGCCGGGCTTAGGGATCAGACAAGGACATACGATTTTTCTCCCGTCATGGAGAATTCATTTCTATTGTAAAATAATCTATATAATTTGGACAAGGAGGCGGCTGGCACTGGGTATGTCACCGTAGCGATTTGAAAGCCATTTTTTCTCGAATAAAAGATGTAGTAAATAACATGCGTATTCTTTATCAAATTAAATACTAAGAGACTTCTATCTTAATGTATTCCTACCAATTTTTTCTTTCGTGGAGACACATACCACCTCCTAAGATTCACATTGATACCTAGTGGAAAGCCATCACCAAGAGAAGAGACGGAGTGGGACGTAGGTCATTTGACCAACCACTATAAAAATTTAGGTTTTCATTTATATTCTTGCAATTTACATTTTGCAAACCATTCTTATTCCTACCTCCTCCTTGTTACAATCGGGTTTCAAGTTTAAAGCTTTACATCCTTCCAACGCGTAAGAAATCAAATTCTTTTAAAATGTAAGTTTTCAACGCACCAAGTTTTTAAAATCATTTAAATTATAAAAAATTATATTTATTTATCAAGCCGCACACCCCACCCTCCCCTTCTTAATGCCACTCTAGATCCCAACACTATATCGAGTTCTCGTTATTTCTTTAGATTAACACCATAAGAAATGGCTCTTCATGGCTTTCTTCTGGAGAGGATTTTTCGATTGTTCATCCCACATTCTTAATAGTTTGACCACACAAATTGGAAAACTCAAATGAGAGTTTTTTTACTTTCATATTTAAATTTATGGAATACTATTGAAAAACTGTTTTCAACTTCCCTTAAACCCACGAACAAATGGTCAACTTGGAGAGAAAAATCTTTTTCATTAAACGAAAGGTTAAGAATGCCTTTATTTTACGCCTAGATAAAATCTTGAGTTTAATTGATTTTGCGTGAAAAAACGACTTTCGATATTTGACACACTTCAAGTCAATACCTAAGAAATGAGTAGTGTCAAAGACCAAAAAAAGTGATGATGACTCAATTGATTAGGACATTAAACACATACAACAATGAATTTTAATAAGTACATTAAACAAAATCTAAAATTAAAAATAAACTAGAATGAAAGGAGAGGCCACCAAAGAAGAAGAAGGCTCACCAAGAAGAATCAAGTAAAGAAGAGGCAAATTGGGTTTTAACGATTTTTTATAACAAGGTAAGAACTCACCCAAAATATTTGTACATTATTATGAAATTACATTTTTTTTTATGCTTAATTTAGATAGTAGGAAATAAAAAAATTATTTTTAAAAAAATTATATTATGTTTTTTTTCTTAGTATTTTTGAAAAGTAAAAATTAAAATGATACTGTATGATTTTATGATAATTAATCCATGCATGTGTATCTTTGATGGTTTATATTGTTTTTGTTTCTAAACATGATGCTTGATGATTTTATATCATGCATGAGTTTTTAAAAAACTTAAAAACTTATGTTTGAATATTTTGTTTTTTAGTTTTAATCATTTTATGACAAAACCTTTTGATGAAATGTCATTTTTACTTGTGCTTTGTTTTTAAACTTGACACACATCTTTTATAAAAAATGACTTGAGCATCCTTACATGTAATCAATCTATGTTGTTTTAATAAATGAAAGATTTTGATGATGATTTTGGACTTATACGAGCAATGCATATTATGATTTGTTTTACCTAAATATGCCTTTTCACTTTGATTGTGATACTTGTTTTTTTATTAAAGGTAAAAGATGCTTATTTGAAGTAAATCATAAAAAAAAAAATGATACTTTCTTAAAAATTGTCTATCTCTAAAAAGTTTTTTTTTTTCAATAAAAGACAAATTGAGTTTCTAAAAATGATTTTGATGATATTTTAAAAAATCATGATTGATAATGATGAAATGAAAATATTAAAAGTTTGTTATCATACTTAATGACTTTATGATATCATATCTTAATGATGAAAACCATGTGTTAATTTTTAAAACATGATACTATCTTTTAAAATAAGCGAGTACACCCATATGAACAAAGTAACTTAGATATTATCATGATTCAAATCTTTTAAAGATAAAAGATGTTTTTTAATGATTTTTGATTTAATGATCTTTTATGATGTTTGTCTTTTCCATTGAATGTTAACACATTTTTTTAGGCAAAGGCATACTTATAAGAAGCAAATCACATGAATAGAAATATAAAAAATGAAATGCAATCCTCTTATTCATTGATTTTTCAATAAACCATGCTTATCATGTATGAATTTATTGAATATGATTTTGAGGATGATTTCAGATTGACAAATGCTTATTCATATTTTATGATAGCAAAGATTTTAAATTTAATCATGTTCAATGCTTCAATCATGTTCTATCTCCCTTTAATTCATTTTTGTTCTATAATTCTTTTTATTTAAAAAGAGGAGAACTTTCCAAATGAATCATGAATCCAAATGAAATGATACAAATGAATTTATCAATATATCTTTTTTAATGTGATGTTGATAACTTGAGATGTCCTTTTGGAATTCATGACATGAGATGATTGAATCTCTAACTTACTCTTTTTATCATGGTTTGAAAATGGATGTTTAAAATCATGCTTGGATGAGTTGTTTTAAGGAGATTTTTTGTCTTTAGGTCTTGAACTTTCATGCTTATTCCTATTTGATATTAAAAGACAAAGGCATGCTTTTATATAAAATTAAAAAAAGGAAATGGCTGAAACTTAAAATTTTAATATTTCTAAAAGTTTTTCAATTTTTTCATGAATGATAAGTGATAAACTATTTATGATATTTTTGAATCACTTAAATTATTAAATGTGATTTTGATGATGACTTTGAGTTGATGAATTGAATGAGATCTTTCAAAATGATTCATGACTTTATTTTTAAACTTTTGGATTCAAATCTTTATTTTGTTGGAATCATAATTTATTGAGCATTGATAGTTTGAATGCATGAATCAAAATATTTTTCCCTATGATTTCTCTATTCTATCATTTTAGTAAAAGAAAAAAACAATCCAAATCTATCTATATCATTTATGAATCTCTTAAAATAATTTGATGATTTGGATGAGTTTTTTTTATAAATCATGATTTTGATTTCTGAAACTATATATTTGAGATTTTTTTTATGAAATCATGATCATGATGATTTGAAAACTTAAGATTATAAGTCAAAGATTTTCTTCATGACAAAGATATAATTTTGTTTATTCATGAATTGATCCTTCATGACATGACTTCTATGTAGTGATGATTAAAAATAATTTGCTTTTATGATGAATCAATGAATCTTGACTATGAGAATGATATATATATATATAATGATATATATTTTATTATGTATCATGATTCTTGGTTGTATACCCTTTATCATGAATTAAAAAATTCATGCTAAAAAAAAAATTTTTTGAAAATCTTGATCTTGATCCTACTAAAAAAGAATAATTATGAACCATGTATAATGTCTTTTTACATTTATGATGACTTAACTTCAATGATTGAAACATAATATACTTAAATGGATTTTTTTTTATATTTTAATATTTTTTAAATGCATTATGTAAAGATTGAAGGTTTGATTGATGCAAATTTAAATGATTTGAAAAATTGTAATCCAAGTCTTGATATCTCAATATTTCATACTTGGAATATTTTTTAAAATATGATCTTGATGAGAATGTTTCAAAATTGTTTTACCTCATGAATCTTGATTGATCTTGTTAGAAAGAATATAATGAACCATGAATGATATCCTTGGTAAATCTCAAATTGATACTTATTGATATCTTTCATGAATTTTTTTATGACTTGAATAATGATTGAAATTTTTAGTCATTGAGTCATCCCTTCTTTTTGACAAAAAAAAAAAGGGGAGAAAGTTTAGTACTAGAAAGTTCATTGCAAAGAACTTGCCATCCTAATCATTTCAAAATTGCTACCTTGCAATTTAAGAGAAGCTTCAAAATTGTTATCTCAAAAGGATATAAATATTACTATCTTTACCTATCTCAAGAAGAGAAAATGCAAAACTTAGAAAATTTGTATTCCTAAACTTGCTGTAGGCTTCTATATGCTTGTATGTTGTAATAAAAATTTAACTTGCATGTTTGTAGTGATTGCATACTTAGAAGCAAAAAAGTGCTATCATGAGAAACCAATGCAAAACCTGCACATCTCAAGAAGTAAGTGATGAATTGCTATGTTTGGAATCCTTAAAACTTGCTATGATTGAATGTTGTAAATCTAGAATATATGTTGACTTGTATATCTTTTAAAATAGCAAGAGCAACTTCTCTTTTTTGTTGATGACATAGGGGAGAAGGAGATTGATGACTTCATGCAATATATATTTGTATTGAATATTTTATATATTTGCATGATGTTTTTGATAAATATATTTTTGATATATGTTGCTTTGGATGGCATAATCAAGTGTTTCATCAATATGGTAGTTGAGGGAGGAGTTTGGTTAAACTTTGATGAGTTAACAACTCATGGGTCATCAAAGGTAGTCATCATCAAAAAAAGGGGGGGGGATTGTTGAATCTCAAATTTTAATGATGAAACTAATTGATCATGTTTAGTTATCTAACTACATTTTTTGAGTCAACGCAGGTCTACTCTTGATTGGGATCAAACAATTGACGTAGAAAAGAATCATTATTCAAGAGGAAATCATGTTAGAGATTTTGGATGTTGAGATCCAGATCCAAATAAGGATCTTGGAGAAGGTTTTGACAAAGAAATCGAAAGATCGAAAGCAAAGAGGGGTGGAGTCGCTACCATGAGATCGGGGTCGCGAGGTCAACTGCTACTGGGTAACAAACGCAAAGAGAGATGATGATATCAAGTATTGGATGAAGCCGATGGACCAATGACATGTCGGGCACCACTATGATTCATTAACAATTATTTAGAAAAAAAAGATTAGGGTATTTAGGTTATAGGCATATGAATGACTTAAAGATCCAATTGGCCTAAATTTGAAGTATGGGAATTGATTCATTCACGGCCATTCCAAGGCTGAAACAAATTGGCTTTGTATCGCCAATTGTAACGGACAAACTCCAGTCCAACCAAATGGAAAAGGTGAAAATTCAGAAAAGACTAGGAGATGTGGAACAACCAGTCTCGGATATGTGGCAACCATGGCGAGGGAGGACTTACCACACTAAGGAAAGCATCGGAGTAACAGAGGGGTCGAGGTTCACGCCAACGGCATGGGCCTGCACTAAAAAAAAACTCAAAAATTAGAGATTATTGTCATCATTTTGGAAGGAGAAGGTTTATAAAATGGTACAATTTTGGTTGAAATACACACAACTGAGAATGAACATGGAATTTATTATAAACTTGAGAGAAATCCTATTTTAGACCTCGAAAAGTGTTGAAAAGTTCAATGACCAAGAGGGGTAAGATTAACAACCTCCTATGATTCAAGAGTACCAAACCAGGGGGAGTCAATCCTACCCATTGTGAAGGATGACCGATACCTAGTGGAATATTCAACGGCGAAGAAAAGAGGATTAAAAGGGGAAGGTAATGATGCCAACCACTATAAAAATCGGAGGTTTGTATTTATTTGCCCGGTTTGTACTTGCAACCATTCTCCTTACCAATAGAATAAGAACTACTTTTGTTCAATTGGCTTCAATTTAAACCTTTACATCCTTCAAATACATGCAATGAAAACGATTGACAGAAGAAAACGCGGATCAATCAACAAAGGGAAATTTTGAAATCATTTTAAATTACGGAAACCATTTTATTTCCTGCTGCGTAATTCAGGCCCCTCTCCTATTGATTTCTGAACCTCTGAAGACACATGGAGGGAGGAGGTCATATGAAAGAGTATATGGAACATGGCACGATGGCATTGAAACCGAAGCCAACATGATATTATCGCATGCGACAAGTACCTATTCCAAACAATGAAAGTGTTGATGATTTCTCTAAAGCAACAACCCATCACCAAAGTTATTGACCTTCGAGCACTAATAATTTTGGCGAATAAGAAAACATATTTGATGACCTATCTATTGAGAAAATGTGTTCTTCGTTAAGGTCAGATGGATGAATTTTGAAGTGTTTGGTCGGGTTTTTATCAAAAAAAAGATAATTATAATTTTTTCTTCAATAGAAGATAGAATATGAGGGCATACTTAGCGAGGAATGGTTGTGGCAAGGTGACCCCTCCAAATTTTGAAATTAATGTAGAACTTTTAACAATGAGGAAACATAAAAATCGCGGCAGCTTTTATGGGGGGCTTAATACAACCGTAGAATTCATGAAAAACTAATGGAGAAAGTTTGTTAAAAAAAAGATATGCTTTTTTTGGTCCGACAAAGCCACCACAAGAATCTTCGGAGACTTTGAACCAAATGATGAAGATCCAAACCTACTTCGACTTTCAAAGAATCTTTTTTATTGAATATATTTGAGTCAAAAATTAGTCACCGTAATACGAAAATGGATCATCATTTATATTCCAGTAATTCTTCCTTCAAACCTCCAAAGATGACTATCAACCATAGGAGATCCACATATTAAAAAGATTTAAATGGAATCGGATTTTAATCGGAAATGCTTTAAAAATAGAGTTATTATAAAGTTAAATATTTTTGAGCAGAAGATCGCATTTTGAAAGAAAGAATCGGGAAAAAAAAGACTTTGGATTGATTAGTGAAAATAACAAAGAAAAAAAGGACAAATAAATTTCAGTAGTAGATGAACTACTTGATGAATTAAAGGAGTTAAATTTTGACCAGCTGGACCTTCGACCGGGTATCATCAACAGGATATTAGAGGAATGAAAAGATGATCGAAACCCGCCTTCAAGATCATAAAAAAATTGAGGAATTTGTTACGATCAGAGAGTCTCAAGAAGGGGGTGAATCCACCTTCCAGAGCCTTATGAATGATATTTTTGAAAGTTATTTTGAAATTTTGTGTTGTTTTCGATTTATATCCTTATAAAGATGGCTTAGCTGAAAGTCATATTAAAGGACTTGAAATTTGTTTTGCAATAATTTTTATGAGAACATGTTAAATTTTTTTATCAAAAGAACAACGAAGTGCAGTGGTTCAACAAAAAGGTGGAACATCCTTAAGAATTTCATTCGATGAGGGTGGTAGTGAACCCTCAGCAAATTCATCAAGGGGAAGGCAGAATTCTTACAACCCCCCTTTACAATGGTTAAACGCCGCGATTTTTCGAGAAAGAGGAGGTGAATTAGCTACGAAAACAAGTTCATGAAAACTTATGGAAAGAACTCTAAAACCGGTTACACTTACTAAAAAAAAGAGGGTATATATAGACTAAAGAGGATTCAAATTTGTGCCCAAATTTTAATCTTTTTTTCGTACGATAACAACAAGCAGCACCGCCTCCGGTCAAGCACGAAGACTTTAATTATTAGTCACGCTTCTACAAGCCAAATTGGTGATATACTAATGCAAGACATGGCATTTTCCTCACTTATTAGTAAGGTGTTTTCTCCTTCCCATCTCAAGATGACATTTACTTAGGATATGTTACATTGTGCAATGGGGAATCAACGCGATGAGATCACTGAATGAGCACGATTCACTTCAAACCCACCGTAATTCTAAAATTTTTCGAGAAGAAGATATCTTCCTCGCAAAAAAAGAACATCGGTGATAAGATATGATTATGTGTTAATTTTACAAAATAGGATAAAGGTATGTTGGTGTAATAGCTACTACCCTCCTGACACTAAGGCTAATTCTTGGCTATTTCCAATGAGTTCAAGGACTTGATTCGATATTACTAATGTTCAAAAAAGATTATTAAAATGAGTAAAATTAGAAAAAAATTCTATAGTCCCAAATCAGTGTATATGGTTCATTAGACTTGAGACACCAAGGGACTTATGATATACTTTCGAGGACGATTATAGGTTCTAAAGTTACTTGCATAAAGATCATCCTTCAAGGGAGCGGCCAACCCACATAGGGCTATTGAGTGATAATTAGGATCATCCTATGCAAAAAGGAGAGGAATATCCCACGGTTAGGATGAAAAATATTATTGGCCAAGGTTTTGTAGAGAGAAAGAATGTATGGGAGAATCGGACACAAGAGTGAGACAAGGAGAGACCGGAGTGGGTTGTAATCACTAACCATCCAGATAATCAATACGGGATATTGATAGATCAGGGACCGGTAGATATATGGCTTCCCATGACAAGGAAAAAGGTACAATTTTTTTTGTTAGATTCCGGAGGCACTAAGAGGGGTGAATTACGCCAGACAAATCATAAGTTTGAAATCGACCCGGGAAACACCAGTTCGGCGACTTATGAAAATTTGATTCAACCGCAAAGATATTGGGTCAGAGGGTTGCATACGAATAGGTGATAAAAAAAACTAAATGTTCTGGGAGAATGCCAACCCCTATGTAAACGATATCCATCAAAGGAATGATTCAGAATTATTGACTAAGGAGAGATCCAAGAACGCCACAAGATGTATAGTGGTCCAACCAAAGGGCTTGGGATCCACATGGAGATCCGCCAAGCCTTTAGGGCAAAAAGATCCCAGGGTTTTTCAAGGGGCTCTATAAAGGGGAGGGACCAAAGTTTCTTACAAGGATTTCTTTGTTAACACTTTTCCCTGATTTTTTAAAGAGGAAGAAGAAAGTGAACACCAAGTGATCAAAACAAGACTTCTTTGCCAAGACCTCCTTCATCCAATCCCCTAACTTAAAAAAGGCGGATATACAACAGAAAGTGTATCTTTCTTTTACACATAGAGTTTTCCAAATTTGTTTTTGCCCACCGATCTTCACATCTATTCCTAAAAAATTTTCAACAGAAATCAGTTTTTTTTATTATTTTCTATTCTTCCATCAAGGCATGTGATATCGCTCCCCTAATGAGCTTGGCAGTGAAGGGAGGTTACAATCGCCTGCTGGCAGGTTTTCATGCCATCGCTAACCACCCTCAGTCAAGCGGTACACCACTCCCCGCCGACAGGGGTGTTACCACCCATCGTTCTAGCATCTAATGTTCCATTGCCTAACCCATTCAACAAAGCCGAATGGCCCCCTATTTTAGCCCATGTTGACTCAATAAGAGTCAATTAGCCCCTTACTAGGTTTAAAACAGATTATTTCCAAACCTTACCCCAATTATATACTAACTCAAATTGAACATAATTTAAAATGATTTAAACCCATTTTTTCAAGTTTCTTCCTGTGAAGCTTAGGAATTTCTCGTGGACTTCCCGACACTCTTTTCGATTTATTCCTGACCTCCCAACATGCTCCCGCATTCTTATGGTGAGTTCAATGAGTTCTTGACAAGTTTAACCTTCTCGTGACCCGTGGAACCTCCAACAATCTTTTGGCGAAACTTTTGAAACTTTTCTAAGTCCCGATCTCTATCTCGTTGGTTCCTGTGAATATCTCGGATTTATCCTTCGAACTCTTGAACTAACTCCCAACAACTTGACTTGGTAAATCACTTTATGTTTCCCATCCTATCGTGTAGTTAATCCTGCACACTTATCTCAACAATATGATTGAATAAATAATTCATCAATTGACTTCATCATCAAAACCAAGATTCAACAATCTCCCCTTTTTTGATGATGACAATCAATTGATGATGGAGTTAATTTTAACTCCCCTATCTATCTGCCATATCATGAGAAGGTAAAAACACTTGAATTCAATTTTTTGAATTCAAGCGAAATCGATAAATTTCATTTATAAACAAATCATTAATAAGCATGAATTTTCATCCATAAATATGAAACTTTTATATTTTTTTCACAATGTCATCAATTCATTTTCTAGTTACCAATGTAGAGTCATTCATCATTTTAAATTAAGAAACCAATCACAAATTTAAATAACACAAGGATCAAAATGATATCAATAAAGTGCATAAAATCAAGGCATGATATCAAATGAAATAATAGTTTATTTATCTCAAAAAAATTTTACATTTTAAGCATTTGAGATATTTTAGTATTTAGATACATTGTGATACTTTTAAGCATAAAGATATCACCAATTTTGATTTCAAATAGCAAAAAAGCAATTTGCAATATAAAACATATAAGATATTTTCATTCCATCATATTGCCATCATATCCTTCTCAATTTTTTCATTTCATAATATTGCTCATGTCATTTGTTATTTGTCATCAATTTCCTTTTATTTTCTTCCCCCCTTTGTCATCAACAAAAAAAGGAGGTGAAGTAGCCACCATAAGGTATCATACCACAAAAAAAATGAGTAAGTCAAATTATCAAGCATATATGATAAAATGAGTTGAACATAATGAAAAAAATAAGATTCATTCAAACACTATGAAATAAATCCAAAAATGTTTGGATCATTTTTATTCATGTTTATGAGATCCAAAAAAAAACATTAAAGTATCAAAATGCTTATCATTCATGAAAATTCATACATGAAAAATTTAAGACTCAATTTTGAAAATTGAGAATTCAATTATGGAATTGTGAAAAGGATTGATCATTAAAGTCATTAAATCAAAGATTTCATAAACTTTAATGAAATATAAACTAAAAAATGAGAATGAGATGTCAAAATTCATAAAACTTCAATGAATGAAATATATCAATACAAAAAAATTTGAAGAAAAAAGAAAAATTTAATGAAATACGGCATTCTTGTAGTGATTCATGAGGGAAGTCATAAACCTTGAATCATATCAATTAGCACAAGAATAAAATTGAAAATGAACATTTAAGAACTTATTTAAAGAGGGAGGAAAAGCACAATTCATGATTAGTCTTGAATTTACAATGAACATTTATATCAAAAAAGATTAAATATAAAAAATGCAAAATTTCATCAAAAAAAGAAAATATAATATCAATGTAAAACTATCAAAACTGAAAAAATTTAATCATTTCATCAAAAGTCATAACATAACTCAAAAAATTCACCAAAATCAAAATAAGGAAGATCAAAATAGCAAGATGATATTGTAAAGATGTCATTCAAAAATGAAGAGATAATATTAAGATGATACAATCAAAACAAAAGTTGAAAAAAATTTTAAGAAAAAGAAACATACAACATCATGTATTAGAACAATTTAGCATGCCTAATTTCTCTTCTAATGAAGTCAAATTGTTCTTCATTTAGGGGTTTTGTGAAGATGTCCGCTAATTGGTGTTTTGTATCAATAAATTCTAGAATGACACATTATTATTGACATGATCTCGTATAAAGTGATGCCTAATGTCAATATGCTTAGTTCTAGAGTGTTGAATAGGATTTTTTGGTTAGACAAATAGCACTTGTATTATCACATTTTACGGAAATGTTCTTTTAAATAAATTCCATAGTCTTTCTAATGTATTTTTCATCCAAACAACTTGAGCATAACATGCACTTGTAGCTATGTATTGGCTTCCCATGAATAGATAAAGCAACCAAATTTTGTTTCTTAGAAAGTCCAAGAAACAAGTGCATATCCTAAAAATTGGCATGTTCTGGATGTGCTTTTTTCTATCTATTCTACATCCTACCAAAAATCACAAGTCATATAGCTTTTAAATCAAAGTTATCAAAGTTTTGGATACCATAATCCTAGATTAGAGTTCCTTTAAGATATCTAAGGATTTTTTTAATGGCTTTTAAGGTGAGATAACTTAGGATTAGCTTGGAATCTTGCACAAAAACCTACATAAACATGATATCTAGTCTAGTTACTAAAGGAGGTAAAAGTAAAGCTACCTATCATTCCCCTATATTTTTTTTATCAAAATTTTCTCCACTTTCATCCAAATCTAACTTAGTGGAAGTACTCATGAGTGTTTATAGGTTTTGAACCATCCATGTTAAATTATTTTAACAATTCTAATATATATTTGATTGATTAAGAAATATACCATTACTAAGTTATTTAATTTGCAATCCAAAAAAGAAGGTTAATTCTCCCATTAGACTCATTTCAAATTCATGACTCATACACTTGGCAAAAATGATTCACATAGTGATTCATCCTCAAGAACCAAAAATAATATCATCAACATAAATTTGAATAATAAGAAAAATTATTTTTAAAATGTTTGATAAACAATGTAGTATCAACCTTGCCTTTAGTAAAAAATTATTTTAAATGAGAAAGAACTAAGCCTTCATACCAAGCTCTAGGAGCTTGTTTTAGTCCATAGAGAGCCTTTAGTTAATTTAAACACATGATTGGGGGAAGAAGAGAATTTTCAAATCCAGGAGGTTGTTCAACATACACTTCTTAGGAAATAAAGCCATTTAAAAAAGCACTTTTGACATCCATTTGAAATAGTTTAAAATTATTACTACTAGCATAGGCAAGAAGCGTCCTAATGGCTTCTAATCTTCACCAGGGGGTGAAGGTCCTCTTCATAATGATACTTCTTCTTGGTTGAAACTTTTTGGCCACTAATCTAGCCTTGTTTCTAACCACGATACTACATTCATCTTGCTTGTTTCTAAAGATCCATTTAGTACCAAAAACTAAATGGTCATTTAGGTTCAGGAACAAGTTTCCATACCTCATTCCTTTCAAATTGATTCAATTCTTCTTGCATTACGATAACCAAGAATCATCTTTCAAGGCATAAATCAATGCACTTAGGTTCAATTTGAGAAAGAAAAGCTGCATGGACACAAAATTTTTTAAGAGAAGAATGAGGTTTGAACCCCTTTTTAGATGTGTCTCCTATAATTAACTCCCTTGGGATGGGCATCTATATACTTCCATTCCTTAGGTAAGAAAATTTGGGAAAGAAGATGCATCCAAGTTATCTGCTATTTTGAGGAGAGGGTTCATTAAATTTAAATCATCCAAAACCAAGATCATCATCAAAATCTTTTTTTTCTTAAATTAGGAAAATTCATTAAAAAACTACATGAATAGACTCTTCTATAACTAAAGTTCTTTTGTTAAAAAACATGAAAAGCTTTAGAAATGGAAGAGTAACCAAAAAAGATGCCTTCATCGGTTTTAGCATCAATTTTCCTAAAGCATCTTTTCATTTCAAAATAAAGCATTTGCAAAAAAAACTTAAAGTAAGAAACATTAGGTTTTTATTATTCCATAATTTATATGGGTCTTAGATAGAGATGGTCTTACTAGAACTCTATTCATGATATAGCAGTATATTCACAACTTCGATTAAAAATATTTGGGTAAATTATATTCATTTTCATGGTTCTAACCATTTCTTATAAATTTTATTTTTTTTTCACTACTCTATTTTGTTGAGGATTCCAAAAGTAGAGAAGTTGTGGTTATATCATAGATTTCACAAAAATTTTGGAAGTCATAGTTTTTGAATTTCACCATGATCACTCTAAATTAAAATCATGAAACCTTTTTTTTTTTTGAGTAAGTTTACAAAATTTAGAAAAACATTTGAAAAATCACTTTTGTGAGCTAAAGAAATAGGTCCAAGTGTATCTACTGGTCATCATCATAATTCATGAAAGCATATTTGCTACCTCCTAGGCTTTGTAATGTCAATTGGTGGCAAATAAGTCCAAATGGATCAATTGTAATGGTCTATGGTGCTAATTTGATTTTTTTTTGTTTGAAACTAGTTTTTTTTATTTGTTTTCCTAGTTGACACACATCACGTACTTTGTCCTTGACAAACTTCATATTGGGAATCCCTTGTACTAATTCTCTAGATGAAATCTTAGATATTAGTTTCATGCTTGCATGGCCTAATCTCCTATGCAGCCAACATCATCATTCAAAATGAAAAAAACACATTTCATTACTTAGTTCATCAATATTAATGGTGTAGACATTATTTTTGTTTTTAAGCAATCATGGATATGTTGTTGTTTGGTTTTTCAATGATGCAAAACATTAGATTTAAAATCTAACAACATAACCTTTATCGCATAATTGACTAATGTCAAAAGATTATTTTTAGTCCATCAACTAACAATACATCATCTATTGAAAAACTTGATTTGTTACCTATGGTTCCCTTGCCAATGATTTTACCCTTGTTGTTGTCTCAGAAAGGTGACATACCCTTCTTCTTTGCTAGTGAGCATAGAGAAATGAGATGGATCTGGGTCATGTGCCTTGAGCATCCACTATCAAGATACCATCTCTTGCTCCTAGCTTGTGATGGTGAATGTGTCTCAAAAGATGATGGTTTTAGGTACCCATTTTGATTTTGGGTGCCTCAAATATTAATATACTAACTTTGTCATTTAGCATTGAATTATTTATGGTTCCTTTGGAACCATATCAATTATTATGGACTAATTTTTCTTAAATGGACATTTGTAAATAACATGTCCAGGATTTATAACAAAATTACATTTAAATGAGGTGATACATGTAATGTGGGATCCTTTAATGAAAGTGGTTTGGATTTTGTGAGATCCACTCACAAATCCATTCCCATTTTTATTTTGGCATTGACCCTTGTTTTAAGGATCATGTCAAGCCCTTGCTACCGACCTTAAACTTGTTTGGAATCTCTTTAAGTAGCAAGTTCTATTTTTTTTATTGCTTCTAAGTGTTCACACTTGAAAGCATGAGTAGTAAAGGAGTTTGGAGACTATTAGCTTTATTTTGTAATAAAGCATGCTCTTTCTTTAATAAATTGAACCTTCTTACTAATAGTTCTACATTCATCAAATAATTCATGAAAAGGCAATGAAAGTTCATCAAAAAGATAAATCTTCATTCAAATAACTCACTAACCTCTTCTCCTAAGGCCATTCAAGTAAAGTTGGCCTCCTTTGCTTTGCTTGCTTCTTCATCTCTGAGTCACTTGAATCATCCATGTAGCCTTCAATGCTTTCTTCTTCTTTTGGTTGCTTCTTCTTGGCTTGGGGGCATTCATTTTTTGAAGTGCCTTTCGCTTCTTTCAATTGTAACGTAAAATGACTTGGTCCTTTTTTATGTTCAAGTTTGTTTTTAGTTTCATTTTTAAATTTATTCTTTCTTATAAATTTTTTTAAAATTTTGAGTTAAAAGTGCAATGTCATTTCTCATTGTCCCTCATCACTTGATGTTCCTTCAAAGTGGTCTTCTTGTGTTCTTAAAGCTACCATATCCTTCTTGTTCTTTGGAAGGGGGTTCTCGAGCTCTTCATGAGCATGGCATGTCCATTTTATGGGTCATTAGAGACCCAATAAGTTCTTGAGAGGAAAAGTTTTAAAATCCTTGGCCTCTTGAATGGACGTAACTTTTGGATCCCAACTCTTTGGAAGGGATCTTAAAATTTTAGTTACAAGTTCAAAATAGAAAAAACCTTTATGTCAGTTCTTTGAGTCCATTGATGACATCTAGTGCGAGGGTGTACATGTCTCCAGATGGACTCACTTGGTTTCATTCGAAAAGTTTGTAGGAATGCATAAGAATGTTGATTTTAGACTCTTTTCACGGTTCTGGTGCCTTTCATGAGTGATCTCAAAAGTACACAAATATCAAAAAACCGATTCCACAAATCAAAACATGATTAAATTCATTTTTTTATCAGTGGACAGAAAATAAGACATTCATAGCCTTTACATTTAAAGCAAAAGTCTTCTTCTCCAATTCATTTTCATTACTTTGTGAAGAGAAGATTTTTGAAAACCATTTTTTGATGCTCCAAAGCTCAAAAATCCATGGAAATAAGAAAGATCTCATCACAGGTCTTCCAATATGTGTCGAGCCCATTAAACATGTGGACGTGTAATGAATGACCCTTTTACATGTGTAGAATAGGCCATCTCTCTTGAGAGTTTTAAACCAAATATGAGAGTGAACCTCACTGATACCATTGTTGGGATTGAGAGGCACTAAGAGGGGGGGTGAATTATGGTCATGGATTAAAACTTGTAAGTTTGAAACTGATTTTATAAATAGTTAGTTCATTATGGAAATTTTGATTTGATGAAAGATGATTTAGTTGAAGTAGCTTGAGAAAGGAGATGAAAAACCGAATAATTTGCAACTAAGTAAAAATGATTCAGAAATTTAAAACACACACATTCAAGAACGTGGCGATGTATAGTGGTTCGGTCAAATGACCTACATCCACTTTGAAGCCTTCTCCGATGAGGCTCCCAACTTCCTACAAATCTTTTTTTGAAGGGGAAGGACCAAATACCCCTCTTACAACCCTTTTACAAGTGGTTCATACTCTTATAGATTTTTTCAAAGAAGAAAGTGAACATTAGCTATCAAAAATAAGACTTTGAGAAGTTTTTAGACCAAAGAACTCTCGAAAATTAAGCTCCAAATTTGAATTTATTGACTAAGACATCGTTGATCCAAATTTGTTTTCATTTCAGGTTTCCGGTCTTGGTGGTGCCACCAGCTTTGTTAGTGCAATGTACTAGGTAGTTCCATAGTTTAAGGTTCCAAAGCCCCGGTAACGATCCCATGTGCTCTGGTCTTACATGCCACCACCTGTCTTTTAGCCGACCTAGGCGGGTCCACCACCAGCATGGCCACTCTGACGTTTGCCACCTTAACACTTTTAGGACATTGGTTTGGACCTTATTTTAGGCCAAACCTCCAAAAAAGGCCCGATGGGCCCTTGCTTTTAAAACAGAATTAACACCTAATCCTAACCCCATTCCATGCTAACCATGAATGAAATATAATTCTAGTAATTTAAACCTAACATTCTTCATCTACTTTGGTGAGCTTTCGAATATTCGGTGGACTTAGGCACTCTTCAGTTTCTTCCGACAGAACTCAGCGTACTCCGGATTTTGTGGCGAGTTCAACGAGTCTTTTGGCAAGCTTCCTAGACTCGCGATCTCACTAACCTCCTCGACAATCTTTGTGGTGAACTTCGAAACCTTGAAAGTCCCCCCCATTCTATCTCGTTTGGTTTCCCGAACACTGGCGATCTTTTGGGACTTAGGTGAACTCTCGAACTCCGTGAACTGGACGTGATGATAAGCTTTTATGTTTTTCCTCCCATTGTAGTTAATCCTGCACACTTGTCTCAACAATATGGATTAGAACAAATAATTCACCATTGAATTCATCATCATCAAAATATGACCAATAGCACCAAATTCCATGAACTCACGAATAAAGGATTCAAAGATCAAGTGTTATAAGAAAATTGTGGAATCTAAATTCTTACTTACATAAAAAACTAATCCTTCAAGAATGATTATCTGATGAAGAACTCTGAGTTCCTGAACTTTAATGACAATTAAATAAAGTTTCTTGGAACAGGGAGAAAATACATTAATCACCTTTATAGCGATAATGTGATTATGGAACCGGACAAATGAATACCCCTGAAGTGCAACTCCTACCTATCAGTGATTGGTCATAGAACACATATGATGAATGTTAACAAGTTCATTAAACAGGAAATTAAAAATAGGATGAAACAACAATATGATCATAAAGGGAAGAATTTTTTAGTAAGGATCTTGTAAATCAAGAATCAAACATAAAGCATCGAGCCAAAATGTGCTTTCACCTTGGTTCTTGGACCACCGTATTTTAGATAACTCCGGAGAATTATTTTTGAAATTACATAATGTTTTCATCTGTCTTCCATGTAGTCATGTTTGAAATAAAAATTATTTTTAAATGAGTATATCAATGCTTTTCTATTGAATATTTTGAAACCAAAAAAAATTACTAAAATGATAGCACCATGATTTGACGATATTGACCGATGTTAATCAATGCATGTGTATCTTGATGTAATATATTTCATTTAAACATGATGCCACTTGGGAGAACTATAACGTATCATGAAGATGAAAATTCTTAGAATTGATGGAAGCTATTAAAACAACATTTTGGGATAATGTCGTTTGGACTTAGATGAGTTTTCATGTTAGGAAAATTATTTTTCACATTCAGTTAAAATGATGCATGATTTTAGCAAAATTTGAGCATAAATCATCTTCAGCCAACAAATTAAAAAAAAAAGAAAATAATTTTTAGGATTAGTTTTAGGTTTTAAAAAAAAGATGCATGGTCTTTAGGAAAATTTGAAGTAGTGAGTCCATGAGAATGAGTTATTAGAAATAGGATTTTTACAGAAGTAGGGGTTAATGATTCATTTTACCAATCTTTTAGAATCCTTAAAAAAAATATGATGAATATTTTGGATAATAAATAGATCATCCATTTGGATTTCTTTTGAGCAGCAACTTTTAGGATCCCCCATAAAGAATATAAAATCTAGCATTAAAAGATCAAAAGCTAGCTTGGGAAAGAGTTCCCAAAAAAGTATTTTTCTTAAAATTTCTTCTATCTCATTAAAGTTTCACCAAGGTTTGATGAATCAATGTGAATCTCATTTTGAATCTTTTGAAAATATCCGCATGATTTGATTATTTGAATTTAATAATGATTATTATCCAAAACCTTTCGATATCTTTTAATTATGTTGACATTTTATTTAAAAGATTGTTTACTATGGTTATTTTCAAATTTTATTAAAGAGAATTTCTAAATGAATCATGATGAATTGAGATATATTATCGATTCTTCCTTTTGTTTATGCTGCGTTGTTTTGTATGAATTTATTAAATATGTTTTTGTTAAGGATGATTTTGGATTTTGAAAATTATCTTTGTATTTGAAGAGAATATTTTTAAAATGGTCGTTTCAATACTCTAAAATGTTGGAGATTTTATCTCCTTAATTTATTTTATTCTCCAAAATTCTTTTTTTGATTTAAAAAAGGAACCTACCAAATGAATCATGAATGGTATTTATGAATATCTTTTTTGAAATATCTTTTTTTAATGTTGATGTTTTCATATGAGATATCTTTTGGAATTTATGACACAAGATTTATGTTATGTCTTAAATGTTCATGCTTGTTTCTAAAAGAAAAAAATTACATCATTATATTTTTCTACTTTTTTGATGACAAAACTAAAGAGAAAATTATTTCTTGAACATCAAAGAAAAATAAAAAAAGGTTTTAAATTTTCAAACAAAAGACAAATGCATAAAATTCATTTATGATATTTTTGTAGTTCATTAATTATGAATGAGATTTTTTGATGACTTATGTTATGCTTTTTTCATGTTATGAATATTAAAATTGATAATTTACAAAAGAAGAGATTTTGTCAAAAGTTGAATATGATTTTTGTTGATTTGAATTATCATTTTTTATGATTGCTCTTTATATAAATCTTTTTAAATGAATCATGAGTGATGATTTAAATATATTTCATAAAAAAGAATTTCACAATGTTTCTTTCCCTTCCTTTGACAATAACATGATTGAAAAAGAATTTTTATTTGTATTGAATCATGAATCATGAACTAAATAAAAAATTGATATATTTTTTATTATCCTTGAGAAGCAAATAATTCTTTTACTCTATTAAAAAAGAGAAGAAAAAATCACTATTCTTCTTAAATTTTCTTGATAGGATTCAAAATTTCTTTATATGGCTTGAATATTTAAGCAAAATTCCTCACTTTATTTTTAAAAGAGAAGAAAGAATTTGCTGGCTTGAATATTCAATTCATATTCATGAATGACCAATTTGATGATAAAACTTATTTATGTCAATATTTGTTTCTAATATCTAAAACTTATTTTGATGAAAAAAAATCAATTGATATTGGCACTTTTCTTCTTTTGTTAATGATAAAGGGGAGAAAAAATTAAATTTTGAATCACTAGCATGTATGAAAACTTGCTGAAAACCAAGAAAAAAATGGCGAATGTTTGCTATTTTATACATAAAAGATTGCAATCTTGCAATGAAATCAAACAAATAATGATGATGCATGCAATAAGCAAAATGCAAAACTTAAAGGTTTTATTCAACTTAACATATTTCTATGCTTGTATGTCCATAATTTTGTTTGCATATTTAAAAAGGAGAAATTGAACCTCAAATTTTGATGATGAAACTAATTAATAAAAATTATGATCTTGCACATCTTTGAATATAATCGGCATTCTCAAAGGAACATAAAAAGTGTTAAAAACGTCAATGATCACAAAAAATGCTATCGCCTAAAATACTTGCCATGATGTATGTTAAAAACCTATTGATCAAAGGATGATTGTAAATTTGAATATCTTTTAAAGAGAAGAAAGAATAGGGCTTCTCCTTTTGTTAAGTAAAGAAGATAAGCAAGAAATGAAAAGTGCATAGTAAGAAGAGAAATATTTTTTATATTTGCATGATGAATTATTAATTCTCATAACTTTGTCGATGATATTTGCCTGAATTTGGGATAATCTTTTCTTCAAGGGCAAATATTAATCACCCCTTTAGGTAAACTTCCACAGTTAGGATTAACTCCGTTATCATCAATTAGTTGTCGTCATAAAAGGAGGTGAACTCTAAATGTTTACAAGTTTTCACTATAGTTTTAATTGATTTTGTTTTAATATCTATCTTCATTTTAAGTAAGGGGTAGGTCTACTATCAATTGGTCAAAATGGAGTTGGCGCGTTCATCCCTGACATTATACTAGCCGTTGATCACCGCTCGGGGATAAAAATATTGCTAGTTGTTTGGTGACAATCGTACCACTACCAACTGAGCATACTACATCCAAAAGAAAGTCTCGCCATTGAAACCGGAGATTCAGGAGGTGTAGCATATCATTGGGTAACAAGCCACAATTGATGAGGACAATTACTTTAGACAAAGAGATTAGGCGAAGCAACCGCACCAACTTGTGGTGCTATTGCCAAACATGGTATCGAGTTGAACGTTATTTTGGTAATATGAATCTGCCCAAAGTTTTAAGGGGTGTGTTGGGATTAACTATGTTAGTGGGATGACCTCCCAAAAGCAAAACAAAGTACACCCTAACTATGACATTTAAGGCATATAGTTAGGTACACAAGTCTCAGGCGTCAAAAATTTCTTATCCATCTTTGTCGGGACAAAACAAGTATGATCATCCTTTGAAGGGTTTTTGGAAGTCAATAGGAATGTTCTTTGAAGTTAGTTCGGTGGAGCTTGCCAAGAAAGATCTCCATCTTGCCAATGAACTTTGTTACATTTTATCAAGATCCCCATAAAATCTAGGAGCTCCTTGGGAATACCCCAATAGAATGGTTTCGGAGGTTGATGGAGCACCACGTTTTGCTTTATGCCTTGTTCACTATCATAGTTAAAAGAAGTCTTGACTTTTCAAACTTTATAATTTATCAATTCCATCAAAAATTTTTAATTTCATAGTTAGCATTTTTTTTTGATGGTAACCAATTGATTACGTGTTAACATAACCTATCTAGGGATAATTATTTCGAGAAAAGACACACGGTTCAAAAAGTTTAGAGGCCTAGCCAATCGAGAAATTACATGTATTTCAACTTTGCTATTATGCAGATAAAATGTGGTAGCATCACTAGGCAAATATGCTAACATGCATTTACACTAATAGTTAATATGATGTCGGTGGTGACAACTATTTTCAAGTCCGAGCATCAAATGATGATAGAATTCAATTTCAAAGCAATTCAAATTTATGATATTTAGCATGAATCACTCTTCAAGTTCGCTATAAATGACCTCTCATTCATGGTTGAAAGGGGATCTAGAAACTTCAATTAAAAAGGAAAACTCTGTTAAAAATAGTGTCAAAATCTTCCCTCTAAGCTTTAAGTGTGTTCTAGTCTACCAAGGGTGAGAGGCATTCAGGGTTACCAAACAAGATAAATTTTAAGGAGAGCTATTACCACTTGATCCCTTTGTTCAAAGGAGGATAGGTGTGGAAAATTGGGGTAGCACAAAATCATTTTGACTCTAAGGGGGGGCATATATGGATATGATACTATACGGGTTTGGCGGTTTTCATCATAATTTACTTTACTGCAAAACCATCTTCACTTTGATGCTTTGACCTTCTCATCTCCTTCTTATGAATCAATTTAGCTTCTAAAGCATCTTTTTTTGTATCCTTAGATTTACTTGAAACATAATTTTCAACATATTTTAGTTTCAGTTGTTTTAAAGGTAGAATTTATCATTCTTAACTACTGCGAGTTCACCCCTCCCCCCCCATGTTGAGTGCCACTCGATCCTAACACCTTTTTTGGTTGCTTCTTCTTAGCTTGAGGGCATTCATATACGAAGAGTCTTGGTCTTGTATTCATAGCATATTTGTTGTTCCTTTTTTGGGTTACAAGTTTGTTTTGATTCATTTTTTAAATTGATTTCTTCTAGATGAAGATTTTTTTGAATTTTTTTTGAGTCCAGAGTGCAAGTTCATCATCAAGGTTTCATCACTTGAAGATTCTGACAACAATGTGGTCTTCTTACTTTCTCAATACCATATCCTTCCCATTCTTTGTTCAAGAGGTTCTAGCTCCGGGGAAGCATGGTATGGACCCAAGAGATGTATCAATGGAAAAAGAGTTCTTCAAAGATAAAATTTTTTTAGATCCATTGACCAATTGAATTGTCTCATCACAAAAGTTCAATTTTTTGGGAGGGTTCAGATTTTAGTTACAAGTTTAGGTCAAAAACTTTCTCAATATGATTTGAGTCAATCAACATGATCGATAAACTTGTGTACATGATACTCACTTTTTCTTTAAGACTCACTTGGTTTCATCGATGATAATTCATAAGAATGCTGCACCATTTTTTGTTTTGGATATCTTTCATGACTAATGATAGAGGTCTTTTTAAAGGATCAATGTTATCATATGGCTAATTTATAAATAAACTATGATTAAACTCATTTTTTTTATCCACCAAAATGAAGAAAAACAAGGTATTCATAGCCTTTGCATTATTGAGCAAAAACCTTCTTGACTTAGGTTCATTCCATTAGTTCTAGACAAAAGATTTTTTGATAAACCTTTTCAATAATATTCCATCCAAAAAATCCATGGAAATAGAAAAATCTTTATCTGAGTCTTCCATCCTTTTAATTTGACCCACATAAACATAGCGCGGACGTGTAATTGACGGACCCTCTTGCGTATAATGAAGTAAAATTACAAAGAATTAGGTTTTAAGGAAAGCAAAGAGGAACCAAAAGATATACATGTTAGGATCTGGCAGTGGCACTAAGTAGCTTCGTGAATTTTTTTTTTTTGATAAAAATTAAACTTTAAAGCAATTTCAACAGGATATGCATTAGAAATATGTTGTATTATCTTCGAAAAATCTTTTGGCCATAAAAAAATTGAATGTTTCCTCAATGATTTCCTTTTCCATATTTGTGATATTGAGAGATTGCAGCCTTTTATTGTTAAATACAATAATTTAAAAAACTCCCTTTTTAAGATTTATGCAGGGGGAGAAATAATTGGTTTGGTCAAATGACCTATATCCATTTCCAACCCTCCGTTATCGCAGATTAAAATGCTTCCACTATCGATTCTTTTTAAAGGGAAGGACCATTGCATCTGATCTTATTTGACTTTTTTATAATCCAACACACTCTCTTCATCATTAAGAACATTTTATAAGTAAGACTTGGGAATTGAACACTCAAAATTTTTTCGGGGCAATTTTTTTTATGGTATATTAGGAGTTTTTATCACTTCTCAATTGATAGCCAATTCATCAAAAGGGGATTATAGGCTCGAATTTTGATGATGAAGCCAAAAATAGTGAAATAATTTTTTCACCTACTAGTGGTAGATAAGGTTTGCGTGAACCTCTACGATGGTCCTTGAAAAACATGGAGGTGGTTTATCGCTAGTCAAGTGGTCAGGGTTCAAAGTTCATCGGTGGTACCGGAGAGATTCCAGGATAGTTTTCCCTTAACCATCCAAGATCAATCGGAACTTATTCAAGTTTTAGTGCCATCACTAATCGACGGTGCCACCTTACGGAAGGTTCAACAATAAGAATGGGCCTCATATGGCCCAATTTGGTCCAATTATCCCGGAAGCAATCCGAAAGGGTTGATTAGGATCATCACCTGAATCTAACCCTGAATTACATGCTAAAATCAAGTGAAACATATTTCTAAGCAATTATAATCGGTGAGAGCAAGTCTTTTTTCGAAAAGAAAAATCCTACCGACACACCTTAGGATATCTTCGTGGACTCCTTAAAGGATCTTGGAATTCGGCTTTGATTGAATGGGCCAGTTATTGAATCGCCTACCGGGCGGTGGCAACTTTGGTCGAGCTCTGTAACTGCCCCTATAAACGTTTGCGCGGTGAACTTTAAAGTCCATCGGTGGTCCCGATTAGTCACCGACGATTCAGAGCCACTTCCAACAATCCTTGGTTTTATGTGGGACTCTTGAACTCAACATGTCGGCTCACAATAATTTGCTTTATGTTTTCATTGCTATGTGTAGTTAATCCTACATTCTGATTTCAATAATATAGATTAGATCCTGAATCCATTTTGGATCATCAAAAATTAGAGAGATTCAACAAACTGAAGAACATCATGGTTGAGTTAGAATCAAGGCCATTGTTGAGTTGGAGGCGAACAAGAAAATTCTGTTTGTGCTAAGTGTTCACAGTTTTCTACCTTTGGGTTTAGTGTGAACTTTTGTTGGGTCTCAAAGGTTTTTTACTCAAAGATTTGATTGGATGAAGAGTGAGCCCCACACTAGAAATACAAGAAAACTTCCGTTTTACCCAACTGCACTATACATCATGACTGTTCAAAAATGTGTGAAATTCGTTGAATCATTTCATTACTTGTGTTGTTTAGTTCATAGTTTATATTTACGTAAAATCCGTTCTTGTTATATATTTTTGTATCTTTTATTTTTTTTTGAAAAATGTCACTATTAGACTCTTTATGTGGCATATTTGATTACCCCCCTCATTGCCTTTAGATCCTAACACGAATTGGACGCAACATGAGAATCATTCTCTTGATAAGATATGATAGCCATATATCATGATATAGTGATGCTATGCCCAAGGAATACAAGAAGATGAATCGCTAAGATATTCGTGAAGGATGAGAACCAATCCTAGAACTTCAAAGATATAATATGTTGGGCTCCATGACTCAAAATTGACAAGAGAAGAACATAGAAAGATGAAAGGGTCTTTCCGTATTCGACGATCGGAACTGTAATTTATTTGAGGTAATGGAAGAACTCAGCTTTATGAATATTGGGGGTCTCTTCCATAAATATGGGGTCAGTATAGAAAAAGTTTAGAACCATGTCAAAAAAGATGATTGGTAGATGCTGAAATTTATAGTGCGGAATGATCCTAGAGGAAACTTTATGTGTGGAGTTTATGCTTGGTCCTAGAGTGAATTTTTTTTTTTTGAGTCCTGATATCTTTGCAGTAGCAAGAATGGATAACCAGAAGATTGTTGTAATCTCTTAGGAAGGGCAAGATGCGGCGGTGGTGGAGTCACGGTACGACAAAGATTACTAAGAATGACTGCTTGGATAAAGGAGGGTCACTAGGACTTCCACTATGAAGGCGCTGATGTTTCAAGAATGGAACTTAAGGGAGTATGTTAGAACCTTGTGATTCTGCATGGGGTTGATCTCTTTGGGGATTGGCTTCCTTGAACCCGATGGGGTTCCTTCCTCCAAGTTGCTACTCAAAGGCTATAAAAGTTGATCTATTCCTTTATGAAATAAGGGTGAATACATGGCTATTTATAGGACTTCTAAACCCTAACTCCTAATAAGACTTCTACTCAAGACTCCTACTTTTAATTAACTTCTAATTACTTCTAAGACCCCTACCAGAACTTTAGTAACTCCTAATGCTTCTCAATATGAAGCAGCCTCCCAAAAAATCTAACCCAACCCAGGCCTCTTCATCTCTTTAATAAAGGGTCGCCTAGATAGGATTTACATGAACTCTTATGGGATTTACATATTTGCCCCCTTCAGTGAAACTAAATTAGGACTCTCTAGTTTAGAGTCCCTAATAGGCCACTCCCCTCTTCAAATGACCTTTTTTTTTGAGGTTGATGCTTTATGAATGCAAATTTAATCTTCAAGTCATCATAGTTCTCCCCAGTGGCATCTTACATTTGGTAGGTTAGCGGTATTAGCACTTCAATAGCGGGTCATCGTCGTCCGGTCTGTCGATGATCAATTTGAGCACTTTTAGATGCGGCCACTCTCCTTGGTGGTCATATTTGGTAGGTGGCTTTGGGCTATCTCGTTTATCCCAACTTAAGCTTCCAGTATGAGGTCATGGATCATCGAAATGGATTAGACTGGTAGGTAAGTCCAATATGTATCTTTGTTTGGGTTCAGATGCACTCAAAATCTGGTAGGATCTATGTCCAAAGATTAGTTTTGGGTCGGTCCTGAATGTTTGCTTCCAAGTTTGGTGTAGGAACACAAATCTCTTACTTGAAAATTCTCTTTACCTTTTTTATGATGAAGTATTCTTTGTTTCATCCTTGTGACTTTTTTCTTGTAATGAGGAGGTTCTTACAAAATCAATAGAAATATCAATCCATATTAAGTTCTGAATAGATTGATGTTGTAACTTTAGGGACTTGGCATTGTCTCGCCTTTATGTCATTGGTATACATCACATTATGCTACAAATTTAGCAATAATATTTTCCATCCTCACCCAATAAAAAAATTGTTAATTTTCTTATAGGTTCTAAGGAACCTAGGTGCCCACCATAGGTATAGAATGCATCTCTTAAAAGATGATCTTAAGCAAGTAGAATTTGACCACAATGCAATCAGGTCCATATAAGCCTTCAAGTCTTTTGAGGTCCAACTGTAATGAGCCATGGAGCTTAGTTCTTTCTTTAATTTTTTTATGATCTTACTAGTCTCCGATTTATCTTGCCATTCCCCCCTCAATATCCTTAAGGACGCCGGATTGGTCGGAAGTGGAGCGGTCAAAAAATTCAACTTATACCGGTAGTTGCAAAAGCATTTACCTGTAACATTCTCTTTCCTTTTGTAGTTATTTCATAATCATATCTAAGTTTTGTTACCCATTTTTTGCTGCTTTCGGGAAGATACATTCTGCACGAAAATTTTTTAGGCTTTTATGGCGTTCTTGAGTTTAAAAGAAACCGATTCCATCAATGCAGGTCTCATTTGACACCACTTGATAATCGCAACATCTCCTTGGTAATAATAGTCATCTTGAGATGGGGAAGAAACGATGCCTTCCAATATAAGTGAGGGGCAACCATCTGCATTAGTATAGCACCATTTTACCCTGGAGGCATCGGCTTCAATAACAAAGTCTTACCAAAGTCGGGCGCTCTGCAATGCGGCGTTGTCGACGTTATGGCTTTAAGTTGGTTGAAGGTGGTGTGGTGGCTTTGTTCCGATAGGTAAAGCATCTTTTTTTTAAGTAAGGGGATGCTGCTTGAGATGTTTTCTATAGTTTTTCATGAACTTAACGGTAGTAACTGTTGCGAGAAAATTGGCGATTTTATATTCCTCGAGGAATTAAACCAATTACGTATTGCTTCAATTTTAGAGGGGTCCACATACACCTTCCTCTGATATGATATGCCCAAGATTTCACCTTCTATTGAAGAAACCTACATTTAAATTTTGACGAAAAATATGTTCTCCATAATCGTCAAAACAAGTCATTAGTCTTGAAAATAACTTTCAATATAGAAAGCTATAAATAAGGATATTGTCCAGCCGGCAAAACTTTCAAAGATAACTGGAAAAATATCATTCAGACTCTAGAAAGATGTGGAGGGGAGCATTGGTGAACTAAAAGGGCATTACCAAAAAAATTTGAGTGGACTGGTTGTGCATTACAGCGTTACCGGTATGTCTTTTCACACACACTGGTATTTCAATGATGTCCAGGATCTAGGTCCGACTTTGTGAAGACTTGTACTCTATTTAATTTATCAAGCAATTCATCTACTATTAGAAGGGGGGTACTTGTCCTTGTGGTTATGGAGGAGTTGAAACTTCGTGTCAACATTCACCATGTTCGTCCTTCTTTTCATTAAAACCGGTGAAGGGCTTCACCCCTAACTTTAATAACTCCTATTTCTAGCATCTATTTTACAATCCTATCTATTTCATCTTTCTGGAGATGTGGTCATATATCGATCCTGAGGCAAAGGTAGAAGTATATGATGATCTGTCTTTGGCTTGCCGGGTAGGAGGTAAGGGTTGGTTCATCAAATATATCTAAAAATTCAGCAAGCAAGGGGAGTCTTCAAATTGATTGGCTCTCCCTTATCTTGCTGCTTTCAAATTTATTAAAAAAGCCATTGTATGCTTTGTAAACCTTTCTATTCGTGTTGTGCAAATCGTCATTAGGTCACCCCACATTTCACGTGTAGTATCCTTGTTTCCCCTTATATAAATTTCATAGTGGTTCAAAAAAAACCAAGAAACATCACCCAATGTCATCAGCCATTCGATGCTGAAGCATAGCCTCATAAATCATCAGAGGAGGAGAAAAGAAATCTACACAATTTCTTTTGGTTCATTAATAGTTTTCACCCATGGGCACCTGATCACTTCATTTGTAATTTATCCATCGACAACTCAACATCAAACCTGGTGTAATTCTCAATGAGTAAGGCCATCAAGATAGCAACCTTACTGTTCACAAAATTATTAGTACTCCGGTGTCAATAAGATAGTGTCGGTTGTTGCAATCCTCCCACTTTCGTCATTTGTGGGTTGGCGTCACTGGCTGAAAGGCATGCATCATAATCTCACCTAGCTACTATTCTTCATTTGTGATCTCTTCCTCCTTTACTCTTTGACCTCTCCTTCAAGTTCTTTAAGAGGTTCATCGGTAGGAGGCGGCCTTTTACATGATAATCTAGGTCCTCGACTTCGTCGCATGCTAATAAAAGACTTTCTTTGTCATCCCGCGTAGTTCTTCTCTTGTCAATTTTTTTTTGTGAAAGGATGATTGGGGAGTAGAAGGGGGGCATGCCGATGGAGCCAGGAGGTTCTCATCTTTCCAAATATCTTGGATTTGAGCCGTTCTTATATTCATAAAATAAATTACAACCATCACGATAGTTGCCATTGCCTTAACCTCTCTTTTATCTCACGGCTTGAGTCATGATGAATGTTCCTAACAATTGGTAATCAGTCCTAATCATGAGCAAGGTAGGATAACTTCTCAAACCTGGTTTGGTACTTTTGAATCGTAGAGTTTATTGAATCTTTGCGGTTGGTCACGTCGATATTTTCATACCCACAGGTGCGAAATGGTTGTGATGCGTTCTTAATTGATTCCATGGAGCCCCATGGATTCATATTCCAGCCAATTGTACCGTTAAATAGCATCTCCTTCAAGGTGGATGACAATTTCCACCATAGCATCATCCCAATTCTCAAGTGGCGAAAGTAACATTGGCATGCAAAATCCACCCCCCTGCCTCTTTCCCATCATGGAAGTCACTCTCATGCATGGCTAAAGTATGTCCAAAGGGTCCCTCCTTCTCGGGGTCCTCTCTGAACTCCTCCTTAAGCAATTTGGTTGGACTGGGTGGTTATCCAATTCTGAATTCTACAAACAAAGCAATTTGTCCTCCAAAGCGATTCTGCTGTGATTTAATCCTTGATTCCAATGCATCAAAGTTAGCATCAATTGGATCTTGAGAAGCCATAGCATATGCATAGATCGAGAAGATGTCCTTGCCTTTTTTGTTGATGGGTTAATGACATGGGGTGGTGGAAGGTTAGGACTGATAGGCCGTTGATAAAGATTCGGTACGTAATGGTTTCGCATCTTGGGTTGTAGTTTTTTTATGTTAGCGGGGTTATAAGTGTAGGTTATGATAGCTGCATCTTAAGGCTAGAGATGCCCTAAAGACATCTTGGTTGGTGGCGGCCGAGGTGGCTAGGGTTTGGTGATTACGGAGAAGAAAAAAAGGATAAAGGTGTGACACTAGATTTTCATCTAAAAAATTCCCGGCCGGTAAATGTTAATTTTTTAGCAATTCTCGATAGAGATTCAAGGAGAAAACTCAAAGAGAATCTACTGGTAAGGGAGGTAATGCTATTAAAAATTTCGTGAAGGAAATAATGACGAAGAGGTTTGGCGAAGTGAAGATCCGCGAAAAGAATGCGTAGTAGATTTTTTTACGTCTAAAGTGTAGCAGGATTTGGATGTAAAAAAAGATCGATGATTTATATTGAGAATTTTTAATGGAAACCAAAAGAAAAAATCTCTGCTATTATGAAGTGTTATCAAAACCATCATAAGAATTGGATGGAAATATGATGATGAATCGAATAATGATGCTATGCGATTGGAATTATATGATGTTGGATATCGGGATTATGATGATGAAACTAATTGAATGCAATAACATTTGAGTGATGGAATCTACTATCAATTGGAATTGAATTGACATGGGATGAATCATTGTCTTAGAAATATGGAATATCATTATCATGGAATCGATAATGGTGAGGACTTCGAATGGTGTTGCACCAGGAATCGAGTTGTGGAGGTCAACCATTGATTGAACAACTAGCCAATGAGGTGTAGGCGATAGGAGGTTAATTGGGTATGTGACTGGGTGTGGAAGTATAGTTAGGTTTATGTGTGTAGGATTATGGTAATAATGAGACAATGAAACGAGTGCTAGAGTCAGAATGGAGTGGAATTGCTAGGGTTTGAGAAGATTCATTGGGTGCTATGGGAACTAGCCAAGAATGAGTGATAGGAGCTTGTCGAGGTTTTGAAGTTATTTGGAAAGATTAGGTGGGAGGTTTGTGGATCTCACAAGAAGATTAGAGCTTCTTTGAAGAACCGGAACTCTCCAAGATCATTGTGAAGTCGAGACTGTAGGAGGCGTAGAATGGTCTCGGTTGGAAGTCGGAAGGCAGCTTGGCAAGGAGGCTTCATGGGAGGGGAGTTTGACTTTCCGGACTTTGTGTGCTTTGAAAATGTCTTTAATTTTGTAATTAGTGTGTTCTTAGGGTTTAAGTTAAGTATTAATCCTATAACCACATGAAACTAATTGGGCCTATGTGGACTACGTTTGGGTGCAGGTTTAATGCTTGATAGGAGTCTTGGACCTATCTGTGGCAGTGGCCTTGCCAAGTCCGACTCCAGTTATGTAGGCGGTGGTACCTGGTGACAGAAATGCGCGAAGCGTTGATGCCCTTCTTTCATGTTAGTATGTTGGCCGGCGATTCTATTAGACTAGCGGTATTATCATTCAAGTGTCGGTACGCTCATGGCGGGGTAGTATCACCAAATACTAGTGGTGGTACGCTAGTACCCGAGGAGCGGGATGGGAAGGTTTTGGCTCATTTTTGAATCAAATTAGAGCATATTGATTTGGGGAAATCAGTTTAAAGTTATGATTAATCTCATGTGCAGCGAGGAACTAAATCAAAACACCCTATATTTTCTATAGAAAGTTTTAAATATTCAATTAGAACAAACATGCATGAAAATTAATCATCATCGTGTGTAGCAAAAAGTTTAGAGCACCGTTATAGTTTGGACATTTAACATGAGGAGAGGGATGAAATTAGATCCAAACATCCTCCTCTCTGGTCAACTTATCCATGCCGGTAGAAGATTATACACCGAGCAACTTCTCTTGAGAAAAGGTTTTAGATGAAACAGGATAAACCAATAACAACTTGGGACAACATGTGATTTACATAATAATTTATCTATATTAGGATCAATACAACGCACTAATGGATCTTGGCAAGGTTGGGTGGTGGATCCGTCCAAGATACCCAAGCATTTTGAATTAGTCTTTGTCGATGAAATCATATTAAATATTTTTAAACTTAGGATTTAATAAGTAAATGATTTTGCAGGAATCAAACAAGAAAGGAAGATATTACGAAAAGAGCACATTGAAACTCTACTGGTTTGGGTCACCTATGCCCTCATTCACTCATTGTGTGACCCTCTGACTTTTTTTACTATCAGTCTTCTTTCAATGGGTGGTAACTACCATTCTAACTCTTCTCCTTTTAATAGGTTTAGGGTTAACCTTTTACAAGCCACTCATCCCCTTTGGTTACTAACCTTGACACTATTCTAGGGGAAAGTTTTTCATACAATTCCAATCCTTTGGACCTTTTTTGTTCTTAATTGCTGTGTGTGTTAACAGGATGAACCAATTGGAGGCCTCAAGGGCATCAAACTTGGGCAAATTTGAATCACCATGGTCTTTAGGTCTTGTTGGATTCCTAGGCCTAGTTTGGTGGTACCCTCTCCAATCTGATTTAACAGCATTTGGCGAAGTTAATAAACACGACATAGTCTTGGAGACTATCTTGGAGGCTCACTTAATGATTCCTGAGTGGGATGATCTCTGTGTACTTCCAGCCCTCTTGAGTTGTACCATTTGGACCTTTTGCAACATCTATGACTTTCCGGGGCCTGTAAGTCCTAATTGAGTGAGTTAGCCCAATTCTAAATACGAGGACACTTGGTGTCTTTGTCTGAGACTAGATAATGGGACTATTATAAAGATTAATGAGGTATTATTTGGCATTTCATTGGTTGGATCAGATGCTTGAACTCCATTCCCCTTGATGGTTGCATCATCCCCTTAGTGTATTTGTGCTATAGAGACGAGTCCCTTAGATGACCTCTGACAACTCGAGTCTGCTTTCACAATTTCACTCTTCTTTCCCAATACCGAATCCATGGCTAAGATAATTTCGTCGGTACGTGTTTAGAATGAATGTCGATCATTTTGACATGTTCTCTCCGGTCAATATGCGATTCTTCCTTTGCTTCATTATCTAAGGACATTGAAGCTAGTATCATTCAATAATGTTATATCTTAAAACACTATCATTGGTTTCATCATCATGACATAGTGTATTCAATAATTTTGGATGGTAGTTTTAAATCTTGTGAGTTGGTTTTGAATATTAGCAAAACTCAGTGGGAACATATTGAGCAGAATATAGATTTTTTGAGCCAAAGGCTAAAAAATCAATTTTAAAATCCTCGTCGGTGCTCCCATTGTCCAGAAGAGCGGTGGTGGAATCTTGTAAGGGCTCAATCTGAGCCCTTCAAAGGGTATGGGGCGATGTGCGTAAAGAATGGTGGTGGTGTTAGGATAGGAGTAGTGGCACTGGAAAGCGGGTGGAATCAGTGAAGAAGGAATTAAAATACGTCGATTCAAAAATTCATATGATGAACCTACTATAAATGGGTATGTTTTGACTTGGAATGTACTTAAAAGTATTGAACAACTAAAACATGCATAATAGAGTGAAAAAAAAAACATAAAAGGAAAAAGAGCACACCAGATTTATAGTGGTTGGTACTCTAACCTATATCTATTCCCAATTCCTCCTCGAGGTCAGTCCTGACATTAAGCTAATGATCTTCTTTTAATGGGCAAAATCAATTACCCTTTTATAACTCTTTCTCCTTTTTCAAAGGTTTAGGAGATAACCTCACAAGTCTCACACCTTCCTTAGATAAAATTCTAAACTTTTCAAAGGGGAAAGAACACTAACACTTTTCAAGATTACAACTTTGATTCACTAGGTTTTTTAGCTCACTTTCTTATGTAATCTTTGGCCAAGGGATGAGTGGGGTGTTTATAGGCCTGATGGCTTTAGAAACAAAAGCCAAAATTTAAATTCACGGGTCTTAAAGTGCAGGCGATACCTGCCTTTTGCATTAGGTGGTGCTTTACCACCTACAACACCTTGAAATCAAGGGCTGCGGTGTACTACTATTGGACCAGGACAAATTGACAGGGGGGGGGGGGGGGTTTTGAATTGCTATCTATAAAAAACATTCAATTTGAAAAACTTCTTTTCGATCAAAACTTTCAGCGATTAAGTTAGTATTGAAATGCTTTAAACTTGTGAAGCGTTGAGCAAGTAAAAGTGATTTTGCAATAAAGGTAAACAAAGAAAAGGTATGGCCGATTTCATAGTGGTTCGGTCATCGACCTATGTTCACTCGATTCCTCGTTTGTTGAGGCCATGACATCCAATAGTCTTCCTTCAATGGGTGAGGACCAACTACCCTTTTACAACTTTTTTTTTCAAATTCCCTCACACTTCTCTTAGGACTAACTTTAAGCTCAGGGAGAACTTCTACACTTAGAATCATAGAGTTTTTGCTTTCTTTTTCTACTTAATTCTTTCGTTCCAAGTAAGAAAATTTTGTTATATACCCCAAATGACTCAAAGTGGGCAAAAATCAAAACACCACAGTTTTAGGGTACTAGCGGTGCCACCCACTAGTGCAGGGGTGGTACCACCACCCTGGTTTCACAATCTTGGGTGGTACCAACCTCCTAGTCTAGTGATACTACTGGCTCGACACAATCTGGGAGGGTGTGTTTTGTTAAGCCACTAGCGATTCCATCGCTTGATTCTGGCGATTGCCATTGCTTGACCCACCTTTTTTTGGGTCCACTATTTTTGACCTTTCTCTTGGCCTAAAAAGCATTGTTGACCTAACTTAGGCCCATTGGGACTAGTGAGTTGGTCTAATTCAAACCCAATTATAACTTAACATTACTTAAATTTAGATAATTATTACAAAGCTTGAATCATTTATTGTTTGATATGTCATTGGTCCGCCGACATTTCGTTTGATCGCCCCGTATCATCCTCTCTTCGGACCCTATTACCTAATTTGACATGTTGACCCTTGACTCCGTTTCCTTAGTATAATTTTCACTCTTCTTGGCCGATGCTAAACCCATTACGCAAAGCCTTTTGTCGATGCATCGACCCGTCCCTCGGCTCAATAATCAAAATCTTGACATGTTTCACTCGACCCAACATCCGATTCCTCATGCTTTAATCATCTCTCGCTTGATTGAAGCTAGTCCTATGTAACTCAAAAATTGGGTCATAAATCCTATCAATTGGTTTCATCATCAAAATTCGAAATTCAACAATCTCCCCTTTTTTTTGATGATGAGAACTATCGATGATGAGTTTAAACCAAACTCCCCTATTAATATGCCATATTAGTAGAACCTTTGAAATCAAAGTATTTCATACATAATCATCATGATTTCAAATCATCAAGTACATCATGCATGAAATTTTTAATTACAAAAATTTTTTAAAGTATAAATCATTATCATGCGTGTTTACCCAAATCATTACTTCTCCCCTTTGTCATCAACAAAAGGAGAATTGCAATTATCAAACTTTTGAAATATGCAGTTTAGCAAATTTTGTTGGGATCGATCGACACTAAGGAGGAAGGGCCGGAAATGATGTGGGTTTAAATTAGTGGAGTAGTAAATTGTGCTGATTTCAAAAAAAAAAACTATTTGATGAAAAAGCTTCATTCAATGAAAACATGTTTCAGCAAAGAGGTTTAACTTTGAAAATATTTACAAGTGAGTGATAAGTAGATGCGCAGTGAGTAAGTAAAATGATTTATAGTAAAAAGGTAAATAGCAAAGTATAAAGGTATGGCCTGATTTTATGGTGGTCCGGTCATCCGACCTATGTCCCTCCCAATTCCTCCTTCGCGAGGCCATAGGCATCCACTAATGGTCTTTCTTCAATGGGTGACCACCTAACAACTCTTTGTTAGGGATCGAGTGGCACTAAGAGGGGGGGGGTTGAATTAGTCGTGGCGAATAAATATGATAAACTTGACGATTTTAAACAACTTTTGAAACTTTGTATATGATTGAAAGCAACATTCATTTGAAACCATTTGATTGCATTTTTAACTTGAAAGCATCGTAAGAAGATTGAAGGAAGATTAAGTAAATAAAGGCAGCAAAATGAAGATGATTTGTAGTAAAGTAAGTTGCAAGAAATAAATGCAAACTGATTTATAGTGGTTCGATCATGCGACCTACATCCACTCGATTCCTCTTCACTTGAGGCCCACCAGACTTTTCCACTAGCTCCTCCTTCTGGCGAGTAGGATGAACTCCCTACAACACCTCTCCTTTTGATGGGCTTAGGAGATAACTCTTACAGGGCCTCTTACCCTCTCTTGGACTAGAACACACTCAAGGCTTAGAGGAAGATTTGACAAGTTTTCCTATCTTTTTTTCGTTCAAGGCCCTCTCTAAACTCTGAATGGTGGGGTATTTATAGGCCTCAAGAGGATTTTAAATTTGGAGCCCAAATTTGGATCATCTTGGTTTTTCGACAACGTAGCTAAGTGCCGTTACCACCCTTGATGCTTCTTGATGGGTTTAAATTAGTGATGGTAATCGTTCGATTTCAAAAAAACTTTTGATGAAAAAACTTCATTAAATGAAAACGTTTCAGCAAAGAGGTTTAACTTTGAAAATATGTTACAAGTGGTGATAAAAGTGAAGCGTGGTGAAAAGTAAAATGATTTGTAGTAAAGGTAAACATCGAAAGTATAAAATAAAAACTGATTTTATAGTGTTTGGTCATCGAATATGTATGTCCCTCCCGATTCCTCAACCGTTCGAGGCCATAGGCATCCACTAATGGTCTTCCTTCAATGGGTGACCACCTAACAACTCTGATGGCGAGGTGGCACTGGGGAGGGGGTAAGTAAAAGCGGATCATCTGACCAACTTTGGATTTTTTTAAACAACTTTAGAAACTTTGTATGAGTAAAGGCGTTCGTTTAAAAACCAGATGTTTTAACGAAAAAAGTTGTAAGAGGAAGTCAAGTAAGTAAAATTAAATTGAAAGATGATTTGATGAAGTAGTTGTAAGAAAATAATCCCAGTGATTCCCATTGATTCGGTTCCCTCTCGTCCTCAGATTCCTCTTCTAAACACTGGCTTTTCCACTAGCTATCCTTCTTCCAATGAGGTGAGGATGAACTTCCCTTCTGACACCTGCCTTTTGATGGGCTTAGGAGATAATCCTTCTGAGGCCTCTTACCCCTCTCTTGGACTAGAACACACTCAAGGGGAGGAAGATTTGATAGGGTTTTTTTCTTATTTTTTTTTTGTTCAGGCCTGCTTTTAATCATGAATAGTGGGGTGTTTTATAGGCCTCAAGAGGATTCAAATTTGGAATTTCAAATTTGAATAAATCTTTGGTTTCATCATTGGTTTTTGGTGATTGGTAGTGCCGATGATAATGATGCCACCACTAGTGCTCTCTGACCCTTTGAGCTTCTTGGTCTAGGTGGTGCCACCACCCTGGCCTATTCAACATATTCTGGTTGAATGACCCAAATTTCATTAACCCAAATTGGAAATAAGGCCTAGTGGCCCCTACTTGAGTTATAGGATTAACATCTAATCCTAACCCGTACATTAACTATAAATTTTAAAGATATTTCCTAAGCTATTATAAAGTTCAACAAGTCAAGACTTCTTCCGGTAAAGCTTGAGGGTGAACTTATGGTCTTCAACGAACCCTCGAAAACCATGCCGTGGACTCCAGCAAGCTCTTGGACTTCGATGATCTTGGCAAGGTTATTTGGCAAACTTCTTTTTGGCAAGCTCCGTCGATCTTTCTTGGCAAAACCCTTGTGAACTTTTCGGCAATTGGGACTTGAATCGTCGAACTTTGGAACTCTCAAACAATCCATCACACTTGTCTTCCGACACTTTATTTCACTTTACATCTTCATCATTATCATAGTTAATCTGCACACAAAAGCCGCTTTCTACTTTGATATGAAGCAATTATTACAATGTGAATTGACATTCTATTACGTGGCGTCATTGGTGACGCTTCATTTGATTCGCCCGGTTACCGTCCTCTCTTTGCGTTTTGTTGCCCAATCAGCGGTTGACCTCCATAACCCGATATCCTTGGCGTAACTATGCTCTTCTTGGCGATGCGACATACTGAAGCCCTTTTGCGATTATCGGCCAAACCTCGGTTTTTGACATCAATATCTGATGTGATCACCCGATTGTAGCGTCAATTCCTCGGCATCAACTATCTAATCATTCGATAGTAGACACGTGTTACTCAAAACATAGTTGAACAATAAAATACAATCAATTGGTTTCATCATCAAAATTTGAGATTCAACAATCTCCTCCTTTTTTTGATGATGATAATTAGTGATATGAGTTAACCACAACTCCCAGTTTAACCAAACTCCCTATCAATATGCCATTGATAGAAACCTTGGTTTATCCTAAATCAAGCAACATTCATCACAAAATATGAGAATCATTTAAACCATCATGCAAATGTATAAAATATTCAATTTAATACATGTAGTCATCAATCTACTTCTCCCCCCTTATGTCATCAACAAAAGGAGAAGTTGCATCATGGCTAGTTTAAAAGATATACAAATTTTATAACACACTAGCTATTAATCATCATACAACATTTAAGCATAGCTGCGATACAACATCAATAATACTATTCAATCATAGCAAGTTTCAAGATATGTAAGAGATGTTGTGATGGTATTATTCAAGTTCTTTTCCTCTTTTTTAAGGTTAGGAAAAGATAGCAAGTTTGCACTTTGATTTCTTTGTGATATGCTAAGTTAGCAATTTTTTCTTCCTCTTGAATGAGCTAACAAATTTTTCATTTAAAGGTACAAGCTAAATAAACTTTCTCCCCTTTATCAATGTCAAAAAAAAAAAAGGGAGGATGATGATATAAACTTTTCACATAAGTTTGCATAAAAGTTTACATCAATCTTCAAATCATGATACAAATATATCAATTTAGTGGATCAAGTCATGATTCATGATTCATCATAAAAGATATCCAAGAAAAGAACACAATTTCTTTTACTTCAATATTCAAATCATGACAAGTGATACATATCAAAATTCTCCATGAATATTTCAATCATCAAAGTCATGAATCATATAAAAAAAGTTTTTTATAGGAGAAAAAATCGATTTAAGCATGCAATCAAGTTAAGTCATGAATATTAATTCAACAAGCTAGCTCCCCTTAGTTTTTTGTCAAAATAAAGTGGAGGACTCAATGGCTAAAAAATTTCAATCATTAAACAAGCCATATATGTAAAGAATTCATGAAGAATATTAACAAGGATCAATTCATGAATACCAAAGATATGATTCATGGTTCATTAATGTCCTTTTTTCAACAAAAATCAAGATCAAAGATTCAATGATTCATCCTAAAACAAATTCTATCTTATATCAATTTTTTAATTATCACATAAGGCATATATGGCAAAGAAAATCTTATCATTTCTATATCAGAAAAATATATGACATCAAGGCTCATGATTCATTTGAAAAGATATAGCACAAAAAACAACTTGATTCATGCATAGGATTTTTTTCATCAAAGATCACATTTTATAAGAATCAAGATATCAAGTTCAATTCATAAAAAAATTCAAATATTGAATTAAAGAAATCAAAAGACAAGATACATTTCATTTAAAAAGAATTTTCTTTTGATAAAATGGAAGGAGCATATGATAAATGATCTTGATTTATAAAGAACTTCAAGTTATAATTATCAAGATCATGATTTCAATAAAATTTCTTTATAGCAAAAAGAATCACATGAGCACTTGATTATTGCATAAGAATTCTCATTGAATCATGATTTATGAATTCTTTCTCTACAACATGAGGTATATAATAGTAATGATATCAATCATGATTCATTTGGTAGAGATAGTAAAAGAAAATAATTTGATTTATGCATTTGAGCTCTCATTATTTAACAAGTCATGATTCCAAAAAAATAAGGTTTGATTCGAAAAGCCTAGAAGTCATGAATCATTAAAAAAAAAAATCTCATTCTAGTTCAATTCATCAACTTCAATTACATAATCAAATTATCAAAATCATTATCAAGATTCAAAGATGAACATAATATACATGAATTCATCATTTCTCTTCCATGAAAAATGAAAAAAACTTTATTGAAGGATTTTCAAGAGACATGCATTCTCTTCATTAATTTTATATGAACATGCCTTTGTCTTTTTTTAAGTCAAATAAAAACAAGCATGATAGTTCAAGACTTAAAAGCAAAATCATAAAATAACTCTCGAGCATGATTTCAAACATCCATTTTTAAGCCATGATAAAAAGAATAAGTCAAAGATTCAAATTATCTCATGTCATGAATTCTAAAAAAGATATCTGAAGTTATCAACAACACATTAAAAGGATATTTCAAAAAAGACATAAGGATATGTGATTCATTTGTATCATTTTATTTGAATTCATGATTCTTTTTTTAAAATGTATCTCAGGTGTAAAAATGAGCATTTGTCAAATCGAAATCATCCTCAAAAAATTATATTTAATAAATTCATACATGACAAGCATGGATTTATTTGAATTTCCTCTAGAAAATCATGATAAGATTGAGATAGAGGATTGCATTTTGCATTTTTTTTTATGTGATTTGCTTCTTATAACCATGCTTTTGCCCTAATAAAAAAATAAATATTAACATTCAAGATGAAAAAAGGCAAATTTTACCATAAAGATCATTAAGTTAAATCACATTAAGTATGTGACATTTTCAAAAGATACAATTTAAGAGTTTCACATGGATTCATCAAAACAAAAAACTTTAGAGATAGAAGAATTTTTCAAGATCATGCATTTTCTTTTTTATGAATTACTTCAAATAGGCATGCTTTTGTCTTTTAATGCTAGATTGAGATGTATCATGAAATATAGATCAAAAAAGCAAAATTTCAAAGAAAATCCAAATGCATGATACATTATTTATTATCCAAAATATTCATCATGTTTATTTTTTATAAGATTCATAAGATTAGTAAAAATAAATTCATTAATCTCAATAGGATAGAAAATGCATTTCCATTTCATACAATTGATTTTATATAAGCATGTTCAAATTTTCATGTAAAGACCATGCATCATTTTTAAAACAAAAAGCATCATCAAAACCATTAAGATCTAAAAATTCATCATACACATTATTTCAAAAATATGAGATTTCAAGTCATCAAGTATGATAGAATCATTAAGTATGTTTTCATAATGCATCATCAAAATCATTTTAATTCTTTCTTTCATTGTTATAACAAGATGATCGATGCTCAAATTTTTGTTAAAATTATTTTATAAATTTCATCATAAAAAATGATTAAAACTTATTAATCAAGATGGAAGTTTTTTTCAAATTATAGGCAAAGATACACACATCTATCATCAAAAGACTTTCAGAAATTCATACATAGATATGTATTATATTTAAGATCAAAAAATGATATGGAAAGTATACATGGAATTTCATCATCTCAAAATATCATCTTAATTCATCATGAAACCATCAAGTCCAAATATACATTATTCCAAAATATGGATTTTCAAATCTTTATTATTTTAATTCCTCATTAAGCATGATAAAAAATTTAAAGATCAAGCATCATGTTTAGAAATGAAATATAAAACATCAAGATACACATGCATGGATTAATCCTAGGCAATATCACAAATCATGCAAGTATCATTTTAATATTTTTTTTTACTTTTCAAAAAAATACTAGAAAAGAAAAGCATGATATATTTTTGAAAAAAAATTATTTATTTCCTACTAACTAAGTTAAGCACTCATGAAAAAATATCATGTAATTTCATAATAACAAAAAAAAAACATTTGGGTGAGTTTCTTACCTCATTGTTGAAAGTTTGGTCAAAGCCCAATTTGCATCTTCTTTACTTGATTCTTTTTTGTTCTTGCCTTCCTCTTCTTTTGGCCTCTTCCTTTGTTCAAGTTCATTGTTTATTTTAGATTTTTTGTTTAATGAACTTATTAAGATTTAGTGTAAAAAAGTTCAAAGTTCTCATCATTGTCCTCATCACTTGAGTCATCACTCAAGTGGCATTTCATAGTTTGGAGTTCCAAATCCTTCTTGTTTTTTTGGAAGGTGGTTCATATGTTCATCAAGTTCAAGAGTCATTTCATAGGTCAATAAAGACAATTAGTTCTTCAAGTGAATAAATATTCAAGTCTTTAGACTCTTGAATAGCCATTATTTTTTGGATCCCAACTCTTTTGGAAGGGATCTTAAAATCTTGTTTGTGAAATCAAAAACTCAAAAAAAATATTTACTAAAGACTTTTCAAACTATTGATGACATCCGTGAAGCGGGTGTACATATCACTAGATAGTTTCACTTGGTTTCATTAAAAAAAGTTCAAAATCATGCATCAAAAGGTTAACTTTGAGTCTTTGACTCTACTAGTTCTTCGTGTGTGATTTCAAGTGTGTACTAAATTTCAAAAGCCATTTTCGTACATAGAAATCCGATTGAACTTATTTTTTTGTCTAAAAGCACAAAATAAAGGCATTCATAGCCTTTGCATTCAAAGAAAAAGATTTTTTCTCTAAGTCCACAACCATTCATTCATTCGGTTTAGAGGGAAGTTAAAAAGTCATTTTCAATAATATTCCATAACCAAAATCAAAAGAAAGAAAGAAAACTCTCATTCGAAGTTTTCAATATGTAATAAATCCAAAAAATTAAAGAGCGGTGGAACAACAAAAAAAAAACCCTCTTGAAAGCCATGAAGAGCCATTTCTTCACGGTGTAAATCCGAATGAGAAATAAATGAGGCTCTAATACCAATTGTTAGGGATCGGCGGCATAAGAGGGGGGGTGAATTAGTGCAGTGGATAAATATGATAAACTTTGGTGATTTAAAATAACTTTTAAAAACTTCAGAATATTGAAATCAATGTTTCGTTTAAAACCATTTTGATTGCATTTTAACTTGAAAGCATCGTAAGAAGGTGAAGAAGTCAAGTAAGTAAGCATCAAAAAATGAAGATGATTTATAGTAAAGTAAAAGTAAAGTTGAAAATAAAACAAAAGCGATTTATAGTGGTTTTGGTCATACGGACCTACATTCACTCCCGATTCTCTTCTTCACGGAGGCCATCGGCTTTTTCCACTAGCTATCCTCCTTCCAACGGGTGAGGATGAACTCCCTACAGCACCTCTCCTTTTGATGGACTTAGAGATAACCCCTTAAAGGCCTCTTACCCCTCTCTTGGACTAAAAACACACTCAAAGCTTAGAGGGAAGATTTGACAAGAGTTTTCCTATCTTTTTTTTTGTTCTAGGCCTCCCTCAAACTCATGAATATGAGAGGGGTATTTATAGGTTCAAGAGGATTCAAATTTGGAGCCCAAATTTCAGGTGTTTTCATTTTTGGTGTCCTTGATTTTGCCACCGGCCAACCCAGTGTTCTGGCGACCTGCCAGTGTTCTGCCTCTGGTCCGCCACCATATCTAGCACTATTCTAGCACTAGGATTCTAATTTACATGGACCCTAATTTGGCTTAAATCACCAAAATAAATAAGGTTATTTTACTTAGATTATAGGATTAACACCTAATCCTAACCCAATAACTATGAATTTTTAAAGATATTTCTAATCTATTACAAAGTCCGACAAGTCAAGACTTCTTGGTGAGCTTAGGCAAACTTCAAAGGGTCTTCCCAGGCGAACCCTCGAAACCATTTTGTGGACTCGACAAGTTCTTGGACTTCATGATGATCTTGGCGAGTTCAACAGCTTCTTTGGCAAGCTCGATCTTTCTAGCAAGCTCTGCGAACAGATGAACCTTCGTGGACTTTTGGTCGAACTCTCAAACTCCCAACGATCCATCGCACTTGTCTTCTAAGCACTTTGTTTTGCTTTACATCTTTATCATTATCATAGTTAATCCCGCACACGTAAACAAAACTCTACTTGATCTAGATAATTATTACAATGTGAATTGACATTACATTTGCCAACCGTCATTGGTCGGTGCCGTTTTGATTCTTGATTACATTATCCTCTCTTGCGTTTTGTTGATCGATGGTTTGACCTCGTAACCTCGATATCCTTAGTCAATGCGCTCTTCTTAATGCTTGGCGTACAAAAACCGCGGGTGTCGTAGAACCTCCGGTTCGACATCCAATATCTTGGCGTGATCACGATGCAACGTCAATTCCAATGTCACTCAAAGCGTAGTTGAAGATAATAAAACACAATCAATTAGTTTCATCATCAAAATATGAGATTCAACATTCTCTTCTCCTTTTAACGGTTCATGAGTTAACCTTTTACAAGCCCCACTCACCCTCTCTTAGACTTAACCAACACTATTCTGAGGGGAGGATTTTTTCACATAATTACAATAGGTTTTTCCTCTTTTTTATTCTCAATTAGTATTGTTTACTAACGAGGGGATGAGAGGGGTATTTTATAGGCCTCAAGGAGATTCAAACTTGGAACCAAATTTGAATCACCATGGGTCTTAGTACTAGTGGTACCATAAGCACAATGCACCTTGCCGACGTAGGTGGTATCCTTTGCCTAGTTTAATGGTACTATTACACACGACATAGTCTCTAAGACTTATGTCTTGGAAAAGACCACAAAACCATGCATGGGCGATACTTTTCGGTACCACAAAATCACGGATGCATCATGGTGGAAATTGTAGCTATACATCTTGAAGGGATGCCCGGCAGTGGTTTGATTGTTTGAGCCCTTTCTTAGAGTCTCTCATGGTGACAATTTAAAAGGACTATTGATTCACTTGGACCAACCGATTACGAGAACATCGATGGACAACTAGCAAAATGAGCAAGCCTCCACCATTAGGGGGAGTATCAAACTAGGTTTAAAAGGTTATCTAATCAAACTCATGATTAGTAAATAGCTATTGGGACATTTATTGAGGCTTGAAGGCAGGAGATCGGGGGAGAAGTTAAAAGCGCGACATGTAGGTACCAACATGGCGACCATCTCTTCGCCGCGACTTCAAGAGGGCGATTGAACTAGGAAGTCTAGGAGGACTAGAGTCACTCCACGTTAGCAATATTGAAGCCCTCGGCCCCCCTACTATCCAAGCAAGCTCTACACCAAAAAGTTGATAAGAATAACCGGGGAGCGATCTATAAAGTATGTTGGCATTCTGACGAACCATGGAAGGTGCGAGCATCGTGTAAAAGGGAAAATTCTTGTGATCGAACTGGTGGAAGAGGTTAGTGAATGGCCAGGAAAGACATGAACTTGAGGAAAGAAAGATGTGGAAGAAAGAACCGTAATTGGCCAGACTTTATGGCTGCGGTGCTTGCCCGACTTCAAATCCGTCAAAAGCGATGAAAGTTGGAGGCCTGCTCAAGCAACAACGATCACCATTTCTCGCCGACACGGGCAGCACTAATAACTGTAGCATA
>UBIG03000072.1:0-74541 GCA_900464855.2 Musa schizocarpa
TGCACTGATAAAGATTATGCCCACCAAAGTAAGCCAACATAAATATCAGAAATGAAGATTTTTGTCTTAAAGTGCTTTTATTGCACAAGGAGATGAGAACAAGAAAAAAACCACCATGTTAGGGACAAAAAATCAGATAAAGATATATTGTATAACTTGTTGTTACACAATAATTTTGCTCGTCCCCGAAGACCCAACAGCATCAATTTAAACTATGTAGCCAAGCCAACCCTGAGAGAAAATAAATGAATTTCAAAGATCTTAGGCAACCAAAAGATGGTTTGCCCGTACGTTCATCACAGAATATTTTCTAGGTCCCAATACACCCAATGCCAGATAGCTGCCAAAGAAGCACAAGCCAGAAAACACAATATGTGCCCCTGCCACACCTTCATAACTCCAAATACCGGGGAGCCAATCACAAATAGCTAAGACATTACAGCATGTTTTTTATATATCCGATCACAAATAGCTAAGACATTACATTGATGGTTGTTTTACTTAACGAGCAAAAATTATGGAATGATACTGTATGCATCATCTTTCTGGTAAAGAACAACTACAGCCAGATACATGGAGTACACCTCCACATGTTACAAAAAACCGATTAGTTGATATACAGGTCCCAACAAACTGCAGATAATGGCCAAATTTATCAAAAATGGCACTAATTCTCAAAAATATTTTACACACAATATGCCACCAAAGTTCGAGAAAAATTCAGCTTTGAGACTCCAAAACATTTTAACAACATGCACAGTTTGAACATAAGGATAGTAAACATCCACAGAGAGTTTTTTCACAGCTGCTACAAAAGGCCAGGTTGTTAGAAAATGGTCCTAGAAAATAGTCTTAGATGCATTCAAAAGTGGAAAAGTAGTAAATTGTACATTATCTTCAAAAGCCAAAGTGAGCAAGCCTCTTCATCACCTTCACCTTCATTGTTTCCCTCCTCTGAGAACCTCAGATCCTCTAATTCTTCCTCCTCTTCTTCTTTCCTTTTTATCCTCATCCATTTTAGAGATTCCATGTCCTTCAGGCCAGTGCTCAGCACCACTGTCTGTCCTCTGATTTTCTCCATGTCTCTCAGTAGTCTCCATGTTCTCCCTTCCTGCGGTTTGCTTCCAATTGTCCTTCTCAGCCCTTCTCTTGTCAAGATCAGCCCTGCAGGAGAGAATGCATAAAATCTTGAACATAATTTCGAAGTCAGTTTCAGAAGCAAAGTCAGGTCAAAAAGTTGGTTATTACTTGTAACTTTCCATGTACTCATTAAGCTTTCTTCTACACCAAAAAAGGCTTCCATTCCAGCACCAGAAATGGCTGAAACTCCCACAGAATGCATATTTTATAGAACTCATCAGTGCAAGTGATAGACTCCTTGACAAAGTTGATGTGTATGATGAATCAGTGTCCAATGCTGCCTGGAAGGCCTCAAAATCTTGCATCCACTGATTTCAAAAGAATACAACTTGTTACTCATAGTGGAAGGAAAGAAGAGAAACAAACACTTGTCATGCACCAACATAGTAGTAAAATCATTAGGCTTCTCCAGAAGATGAAAGGACTGGAATCCATCTGATGTCCTAAAAAATGTTAATTGTTACAGAATTGTTGACCTTATTGGTCAACAATTGGAAATTCACCTGTGAAGAACAAGCATTATGATTATACAAAAAACCTTGATTTCCTGGCATCATCAGTTAAAAAAACATCATCAAATCCCTTCTTCATGAGCTAAGGCTTTAAATTGCTGGAGTGGGTCTTTTCCATATTTAAAATGGACAGCCACTCATGCATAAGGAATTTTCTTAACTATATATTTGATTGAACCCTTAAATCAGTAGGTAGGATCTGAAAAATTTGGGAAGTCTCAAACTTGTTTAATAAACTCTTCTGTTATACATAATTTTTTTTATTTCTGGCTCAAAAAAGCCTCAGCAGATAATTATAACCCACCATTTCATTGTATTCTCATCCCAATAATCAATTACCATCAAAAACAAAAAACACATTTGAACCAACTCAATAGGACTAACTGAAAGCACATCTCAATAGCATACTACAAATAGAACTCATTTCATGTTTTTCTCATCATTGGTTTGTTCTTTCTGATATATACTAATTATGGATCTAGAAGCTCAGGGCAGTTCCATCATGAATCAACAAATGACCCATGTGGATTTACATTCAGAAAAGAAAGGCCAGTTCCAAAACGATAGACAAGTCTACAATTATGTGCTTCATTTGGCTTCTTTACTAAAACTAAAAAAAAAAAAGAACATGTTTCATCATAATACTCATCATAAAGCTTTAACAGCATGACCACTGAGATCTGTGAATATCTACCATTGCTAACATGGAGAAAACATGTATACAATTTTCAAACAACATTGGTAATTTGGGCAAAGTGACTTGTAAGAACAAATAAAAAACAACTATTTAAGAGAAGAGAGAAGGAAAGTCTGCATTCTTATTGGCATTTTTTTTTTTTGGTAAAGGATGAGTGGCGGAAGGTAGGATTTGAGCTAAGACCTTGCAATATATGCAGAAAGTTTTTACTATACATTAACTGACATTTTCAATTAGCAATCTGTGTAGCTAGGTCACGTAAAATTTGAATCTTAAAACTACAAAGCATGTCAAATACAATAATAGTGCATGTTGATGAAGCTTATTATGTTATAAATGAGAAAACAGCACAATCTAGGGACAAGAAAGAAGCAACACAGTTAGGAACAGTTTACCTCCAACGAAACTCATGTTTGGCCACATCAACCTTTGTTAAAAGGTCAGGACTAAAGCAGCCTTTGTCTTGTAAAGTATGCTACAAGCATACAGCATGTTGCTCATAAAAGTTACTGGATTGGCAGACCGAGGTGTGTGGGCAACATAACATTACAGGTGGAAACGTTGAAGCAAAGGCTTCAGTGATTATTGCTCAGAAGTTTTGACCAAGTAAATATTTCAATCTGACCAGGGGTATCCAATTAGAACATAATCGAGCTGATCAGCTCGCTTCTTTTAAATCAGTGATATCACCTATCCAACACAGTAACAGCACCTTAGCTTTTACAGTTACATGGAAATGTACTAACCACAACAAAAAAAAAAAAGAAAAATCATTCAACCTCATTGAACTTTGTTGCAAATAGATTCAGGGAAGTCAGAATTCCACCGTTAGGGCCAAGGTTGTACTCCTTCATGACTTCCTTATAGTGAACAGCTCTTATGTCAACGTTTGCTGTGAAAGGAAGGGTCATCACTGCCGGGTCAAGGTTCAGCACATATCCACCGATGTTCGAAGATTGAGTGTGGCAGACCATCTGTGAAGAAATGGTTTTTCCACCTCCTGCAAGATGGAAAATCTACTGGCAATGAAGAATTCAGAAAATACGTCAGGACCAAACCTCCTCTTTTTTTTATTTACAGGGATATAACATGCCTGCCATTCCAACAACGATGATGATCACAGGCTTCCTTTGAAGTTAGAACTCGATGACTCGATATCCGCAGATTTCTATCGACTCGAAATATCATCCTTCGTTTTGACCTTTGAATTTGACTAAATCATAAGCACGATGAACAATCAATCAGACGTGAATAAATGACCGACTTTGACAGAAAACATGAGAGATTCCTTTGTTTCAAAACTCATCTACAAGTGGTTCTTTCCAAATCTATCTGCATCTGCTTGTTTGAGCTGGGGTCCGAATCCCCATCCATGGCAATCGCCGATATGCTTTCGAAGACTGTTAAATGCCTCCAATTAGCAATTAAGAATCAAGGAAAAACAGGACAATGAAACCCCAGATGAACAGTTTGACTCGGTAGTGGGAGATGATCGAAATAATTGAGATTGAAAGGGCTACGTCTGATTGAGGACGGCTTCCAGAGGACAGCGGTGGTTTTGCAGGAGGATTTGAGGGCAGGACCGCGCGCCTCCGGAAGCCCAACAAGCTTACTGTGGTTAGGAGCACAAGACAGCGACGACGACAGCGGCGGCAGGCGGTCCGCTGTCGAAGGAAACGGAGGCCGGGGTAAGATCCCAAATCCTTGAAGTTACAGTGAGGAATTAGGCTTTGGGGGTACATAAACTAAATAAACAAATATACGATATCGGAAAACCCTCAGAAGTTGTTATGTTTTTCCTGTTACATCCCTCATTTTCATCATGTTTCCCAAGAGCCTAAATCTTTTAAATGACAAAACTAGCCTCAGTAACAGAGATGACGCTCTTTAGCTTTTCAACCCCGCCAAAATCAAACTGGTTCAATGCTAAATTATTTTATTAACAGAGTTAACCAAAAACAATCTCCACCAACCTTTAATTATCAATGTTGCTATATATTTTTAATATTTTTATACAATGATTTTTTAAAAGTTTTTTGGTGATTTTTGATGGAAATTAAGAATCATTTGATATATTTGGAAATAATTTCAAGACAAAGGATAGTAATATTATTTAAGTTTTAAAATATATATATCTTTAAAAGTCATAATATTTATTTTTTTATATATTGGAAAAAAAATTAAAAGGATCTAAGAAAGAGGCAAATCCTCTATAACTTCTTATTTATATTTTAAATTTTAAAATCTTTCATATTTGAATTACTATAATTTTTACAATGTATAGTATTATTTTTTAATTTTAAAATTTTATGATTAGTAAATAATGATCATTAAATTTTGTTGTTAAAATAATTATTTATTTTTTGGATGATGATGCATGAGTTATATTATTTTTTTTAGCTTAAATCCTAAGCTAGTGAATTTATAAAATCTATCAAAAAATAGTTCTAATTTATTTAATTAGGCATATCCTTTTTTTCGCTGGGTATATATGAAATTCTATAATATGATTGGTTTTTATTTAATTAAATAAATTAAATATCCTTATTTATCTAGTTCTAATTTATCTAATATGATTGGTTTTTTGGTAGTTCTAATTTATTTAGTAGATATATCCTTATTTTTAGGAAATTATATGAAATTCTATGATATTTTGGTTTTTAATTTTGAATCACGAATTTATTAAATTATTAATTCATAAAAATAATTTTTAAATTAATTAATTTAAAATCCATTTTAATGAATTAATACTATATTTTTGAAAGTTTTTAATGAAATTTTTTTGATAATTCATTCAGGATTTACTTGTTATTCTAGTAAATATTTTTAAAGTGTTTCTAAAAGGATTGAAATCTAATTTCATGACTAATGGTCAAATTCAACCCAACCGACTTGAATCGAGGATTAATCTAAGAGCCAACCAATATAACCAGCGATATTGAATATGGTCTGTACATGTGATTAGATATGATCTTACCTATGTGGTTAAATATATTTAAACTATGTAACCAAGTACAATAACCAACCAAAATTAAGTATAACTTTAGTTAAATGACTAAACAGCAACCCATGCAGTTTAATTATGACATGGTTAGTTTAGCTTAACTGCGAAAGCCATGAAACTCCAACAACCCAAGACACCTAAGTAGATCTGTTGCTTGGAATAAACAGCAATATATGTAATCAATCCAAGGCTCCAAGTGGCCCTCATATAATCTAGGCTAGTACCATACGACCTAGCCAATTTCCTTTCCTTTATTGGTTTAAGTTTGTAGTTGACTATCTTCGGTAATTGATTGGTTAAAAGAGCATATTCCAGTGATTCTAAATTTATTTGGGGTTCAAGGCCATTTAGTTCTAAGTCTAGATTTAATTAAAATCAATTAAATTTAAAATTAGGTTAGTTTATAGTGATTTCAAATCAATTAACAAAAATTAGAGGTTATTTTAATTGAGTTTAGCGAAATTAAGTTCGGTTCAATTCAATTAGCTATTCAATTATGGCTCTGTGAGGAGCCATTAAGAGATTAATTTTCTTATACTTTTGGCGATTTGGATGAACTTTAAAGCTTTATTCAAAGTTGTGATTTGAAAATATTTAATTATTATTATTTTTGAGATTAATTTGATGATATAATATGATTATTCTTAGCTATGATATATATGGGTATATTAAGTGGTCGTATTGGATGCGGCACTGTTCAAGGGATGGGTCCATCGTAAGATGATCCACCAATGAACATAATATAAGAGGTCGTACAACAAAAGCATGGTCTCTTAGTATATTTTGTTACTTTTTTTTTAAATGCATCGTAAATAAATAGATGATCAGATGATTATCTCAGTCATAGGTGCCACTATTTTCAATTATGTAAATAATAGTTAACGTTGTTACATTATCACATTCTTTTTTTGTTTATTATTTATTTGATTTTTTTTCTTACTTTATATTACCGTTATATATATATTATATATATTGTGATATCCGTGGATCTGTAATGAGAATCAGTTGTGATGTGATTATGATAATAAGACGATTCACCTTTAAACACATACCCTCAAATAATCTCGTTATAGGTTACCCTATAGTGGACATCAAGATGACCGAACCATCGATATGTTATACACTTGTCCATATGATGGAGGTGGTTGATCCCATAGTCGCTTGTGGGGATTACCCAGGAGATATAGTACATGTGCTGATTAGAGAATGAGTTCTTGATTGATCATTTCGGAGGAATGCCAAATGGTCGATGATACCTCATTTGTTAGATAGTAATTTTGTCATCCCTAATGGTGTCTTTGGGGTCCTTAGACTTGAGACACCAAGGATGTTATATGAGTACTCCATTTTTGCTTAGAACTTATAGATGCGGGAAGTTTAGATTTAGCATAGTTGGTCGTCGGGAGTGGTAGCCAATCTTTACGAGGGCTATTGAGTATTGATGAAGGATTATCTACTCTTGGTCATAAGAGGAATATCACATGTATTCTTGCTTTCGAAGAAATCCTATTGTGAGTCAATTCAAAGTGAGAGAGAAAAAGTTTTCAGAGAATCCCGTTAGAGCAAGACCAAGTGTAAGTCTTATGGGCCCACGAAAACCGTATGTCGTTATATAGTGCTGGGGATATTAAATGGATGAGGGGCTATAGGTATATGGTAACTAGGGCGACGATAAGTCCAAAGGATTGGATTCCCCTATATTGTCCTAGGGACCACAATAGTGGTTCAGTACGTCGAAGGTGATCGATGAGTCAAAATGGTATTATAGAGATAATAATTCTTGTTGAAGTTCTAAACGGTATAACTATGTGACAAGCTAATATTGTAGGCATAGAGGTTACACACATTTGATAGATCTTCTGACGGTAGAGGTTGGGATATGAGATATCCGCTGTATTCCCTATTTTATTGGATATCTAATAAGCCCCTAAATTATGGATCATATGGATGAGATCTAATAAGAGCTAAGGGATTATTAAGAAGGCTCACTAATCTCGAGAGGCTTGAGTAATTGGATGGAGATCTGTACCCAACAAGGTAGGATCCATTAGAGCTAAGATTGATAGGAAAGCTTTTTAAAAATAGGAGAATCAAAGGCCCCATAGGTTATGGCTTTTCTTGGTTGCCGTCTCTTATTCTTCTCCCCTTCTCCCTCCATAGTCAATAGTCCTTTTTAGGGTGTGTGAGATTTGGGTAGTAATTTGAAAAGTATCTTCTTGACCTACCCATTGTGGATCACCACTGGCTAGGAGGATGATTGACCTTCTTCATCATCTCTCATGAACTGCAGAATTTAGGGATATCACTATCTCCCAAAGTAACACAACCTATCTCGTAGTGGTTTTTCAATTTTAGGTTTTTTTGTGTACCAATCTTCATGACAAATCTAAACTTTTTTGCGGAAAATCAAGATTTTTTTTCCTTTGTTTTCATTCGCCTTATGATGTCACCCTCAGTTTTTCAACAATAGTATCAAGATAGGTTGTTCACAATGAAGATCAGTTTTAAATCATATGTGTTAGGGATTTAGAAAAGGCTTTTGATCGCCAAAATTATTGGACACAAATGCTGTGAGCGGTAGCAATCGTTGGGCGCCCTCAGATGGTGACTTTACTCGCCACCCATATTGTAGCGGGCGGCTGGCGACTGGCGACCGCCTATAGCGGGAAGAGATGCTTTACTACTGCCAAGAGCGATTAATTAAGTAATGGCAACGCCACAACCAGTAACGCGGTGGCACTGCTTTGTGGTGGCGCACTTGCCCATAGGGGTGGTGCTATGGGGAGACTCGTTGCTCACCGGGGATCAAAGTGCTCGCAAGGGCACCATCGCTTCAGGAGTCGCAAGTTTGTGCGTCTTCAGAATGGCCGCCCTAGTGGTGACCACCCCACACCTGGCAATTAGGAATTCACTGCGGGGCTGGGTGGTCCCCCGACAAATAGGCCACGCCGGCTATGACGTAGTAGGCAAAGAAGGGATTAGTGTTTTGGAAAAATAATTTGCCCCTATGAATTTTAAAAAATTTCGTGATTACGTCCGTTCTGTCAGTATCAAAATACCCTTCATAAATGAGAAAATTCTGCGATATCCCAAATTTTAAAAAATATTAGTTAATTAAAAAGCTTAATTAACTATTATTATTTATTAAAGTAGTCCATATAATGATATGTATATATAGCATTACGCGACGAATGATTATAGGCAGGTGTGATGCGATGTATGTGTATGATGTGATCATTATTATTATTATTGTTGTTGAGGCCTACAAGTCTCTATTTTTTTCTTGTTTATTTATCATACTTGTATGCCTGCGATTATGTTGTAATTAGCGAGGAGATGTAGTAGAGCGGAAGTGATAGTGAGAACCCTCAAGTCGAGACCGAATGATCATGACTATGGAGATACATTTGAGATACCCATGGAGTAAGGCGTGAGGATTAGATGGATGTGCTTGTAGTTATAGGTGTCCTATGCTCATCACATGAGTGATGACCACCTTTATAACACGCTTGCTAATCTCTTTGTTTATGATTATTGGTATTTTTTTATATTATTTTGATGTATATTGTGATGTCCTTGAATCATCGCATGGGAATGGGATCATGATGAATCGATAATGAGAGCGGAATTCACCTTTAAACATAAATCTAAACAATCTAGGTTATAGGTTATCCAAGAGGACGTAAGATAACCGGATAGACTATTGTGCTATATACCCATCCATGATGGAGGTGGTCGGCCTCATAGCTACCTCGTGTGGGGACCAAGCGATTATAAATGCAGTGCTTTTGAAGGAAATGAGTTCCTTTGATTGATCGGCGAAATCTTGGATGGTTATTGATATCTTTACATCGACAGCGACTTGATTAATTTCTAATAGTTAATATCCTGTCCTTGGACTTGAGATACCAAGATGTCTATATGAGTACTCCACTCTTTGATACCGCATTCTTTATAGGTTTTAGAAGTTCTAAATCTAGTACAACCGGTTATTGGGGTGGCGACTAACCTTACGAGGCAATTGGGTATCATTAAAGGATCATCCACTCTATTATATCATAGAAATATCCCATGTGTTCTTGCTTAAGCAAATCCTCAGCTAGGATCATTTGATTGAGAGAAAGAGTTCTTTGTGAGAACTTATTGTAGCAAGACTGATTGAAATCATATGGGCGACAACACCATGCCGAATGTCACGATCTCAGGATATTATGATGGAGGGTATAGGTTCATGAATCGAGGACGAGCAGGTCCAAAGGTTGGATTTTATATATCGCTTCGGGACCTACCAGAAGTGACCAAGAAATCTGCAGTAAGGAGGTTGGTGAATTATTATAGAGATAATAATTCCCCAAGTCGAAAGGAGTTGAGTAGGTATGACTCACGGGTAGCCGATATTGGGCCTAGAGGGTCATACACATATGGTAAATGTTAAGCACAAGTAGAGATTTGGATATGAGATGACCGCCGCAGCCCTTCATCTTGTGGATATCCAATAAGTCTTATATTGGTCGATCCTGTAGACGATATCCAACAAGAGCTGGATATTGGGTGAAGACCCAATGATCTAAGAGGCTTGGGTAATTGGATAGAGATTCCAATACTCAATAGAATTTTCGATCCATCGGGGTTGATAGGGGACCTTTATAAATAGGAGGAACAAAGCCCCATGGGGGGGTTTTTTGGTAGCCACTTCTATTCTCCTCTCCACAGAGAGGAGCATTGTTGCAATCCCTCGTGTGGATAACACTAGAGGAGGACTCTTGACCTTTTTAATCCTTTCCATGGATCTATAGGAATTCAGGATATCGCGATCTCTAGTACTATCGTTCTTCTTACACACGAAGTGGTTTTAATTCTACGATTTGTTTTTTGCCTTAGCGATCTTCGCACAACAATCCAAAACCTTTGTAGAAATCTAGGATGTTTTGTTTTTTGTTCACCGTACATGATATGTCGCCCTTGGATTTCCCAAGGTGGTATCAAGCTATAGATTATTCGATGAAGATCAGATTTAACCAGGTGTTATGATTTGAAACAACTTTTGTCATCAAATTATTTACACAAAAGGGTGAGGGAAGGGCAACAAGTGTTCTTTGCAGAACTGACGAAGACCGGGGCGGTTTGTAGCCTTGTTGGTTCATCGCAATAAGGGCGTGACTGCTAGCAAGGGCTCCGCCAGGCATCTTTGTGGTGGCCTTTGCAAAATTAACCCGAGCGATGGTAGATGGTGACCCTGCCCAACTGACCTCTACGGTTGCCTACATAAGAGGCGGGTGGCGCCAGAGCGATGGCACGCCGCAAGGGCGGGCTACGCTAACAAGCCAAGCACCGCCCTGAGGCTGGCGACGCCCACGTAGGAGCCCTAGCGGTGGCACGATGGTGGGCCATCTACCCAGGCGGCTCATCGGCTCATGCGGCCGTCTTGGGCCCCGCATAGGCGGGCGGCAACCAATGGTGATGAATAAACCGCCTGACGACTTATGAATCAAAAGTGACGTTCTGTCCGCAAGGGGCGAGGCAACGCCTACCACTTCCTCAAAGAAGTCCACTGCCTCGGCAAGGTGGCGACCACAATCAAAGCGTGGCAGCAAAAGGGAGGATTAGGTTTTTTCAAAAGATAATTTTTTCCTTGTGAATTTTAGAAATTTCAATTTTGTCCTTCCGGATAATGACCAAAATGCCCTTCATTATTTAGAAAATCTCATATATCCCTTTTAAAAGAAAATATTATTAATTAAAAGGTTTAATTATTATTATTATTTATCTAATACTACCTTATATAATAAACATATATATGTGATGTATGATGGAGAGATGATCAAGTGAACGTGGTGATGTATGTATATGTGATTATTATTATTAGAGCCTCATGAGCCTTTATTTTTCTCTATTTATTATCAAGCTTTATGTGCTTGTATTATATTGTACTATATAAGGCACCGGCGAGACTCCCCAGGTTGAGGCGGACAATCCAATGTATGGAGATGCGTTGAGATGCTAACTAAACCAACTTGGCGAGATGGATGATCTGGGTAATGGAGATGCCAGGGGGCATACATAGATCTTGATGAGATGATTGGGCCTAGTGGCTCGGTTGGATCACATTAGATCCCTAGTCCATGATCATCTCGTGATTGCTCATGTGATGTGTGATTGGTTATACACCTACTAGATATGTATATATTTATTTGTCGATGTGAATATATATTAAATATGTATGTTGACATGTTATATTAGAGACCGAATCAAATTCCTTTCTTGATAATATGTTGCTAGTAAACATGGAGGTACTAGATTGGACTCCATGGCCTTCCATCGATTATTGTAGGAACCGTGTAGTTGAGTTGGTCGCAGTCCTTGAGACTCACCTATATCATGATGCATTATCTTATCTATGACATAGAGATGTCGCCGATTGTTCGAAGAATATGGTATGCTTGGTCGAGTCCCTTGAGGGTATATCATCTAATCGGACTTCTATTCTTGTAAACAATGGTAGTGACTTAACCAAACATCATAGTTGGTCGAGGTCCCCTTGAGGCCATACTAGTTCGGAAGGCAAACAAGGCGTGAATCGGCGAGTTGTGGATCGGTAAGAATTGCCTTTTTGGCTTAGTGTGATTGGTCGAGTCCCTCAAGGTTATCTTGTGATGCCAAGTGGATCTCGATCCCACTAGAAATCTACTAGGCGCCCATTTCACCAGTCGAGAATTGACGGACTTGCTAGAAAATAGTGGGGCATGTCAAGATAGAAGTCCATATCATGATTATTTATATTTTACCTTAAAATCTTCATGTTCTTTATTTATACTGCATCTTTATTTTTTTTTAAAAATATCACTATTAGACTCTCTATATGGCATACTTGTTGCCAATCACCTCATTAGTTCAAAACTGCTAATTCGAATTGGCTTATTAACTTGAAAATAGTTCTCATAATGGGAGAAAGTTGTTGAATTTGATTTTGATGATGAACCAATCGATTATGTTTATGATCTAACTCGTTTTTTAAATTACCTTGGTCATTATCGAATGATTAGGCGCTTTGTTGCCGGAGGAATGGCGACAGGGTGATCGCGGTAAAGATATTGATGTCGAAAGGAGGTTCGGCTCTACGTCGGTAGGGAGGCTTAGGATGTTGGGCATTGAGGGAAGAATCGGATGAAGCACTCACCAATGATGCTTAGGGCAACTAAATGTCAATTCTGCATTGTAATAATTATCTAGATTGAAGTAGAGTTTTTGTTTGTGTGTGTGCAGGATTAACTATGATAATGATGAAGATGTAAAGTGAAACAAAGTGCCGGAAGACAAGTGTGATGGATCATTGGGAGTTCGAGAGTTCGGAGGAAGTCCAAAGATTCATTGGGAGTCTTTGCCACGAATTGGCCGAAACCAGTAGGAGAGCTTGCGAAGGGTTTTAGGAAGTTCACCGGAAGGTTTGTTGGGAGTTCAATGAGCTTGCCAAGAAAGATCGGAGCTTGCCAAAGAAGCTCATTGGAACTTCGCCAAGATCATCATGAAGTCCAGGAGCTTGCCGAGAGTCCATGAAATGGTTTTGAGGGTTCATGGGAAGACCACCCCAAAAGTTCACCAAAAGCTCGAAAAGAAGTCTTGACTTGTTGGACTTTGTAATAGCTTAGGAAAAAAATATCTTTAATTTCATAGTTAGCATATTAATTTGGGTTAGGATTAGGTGTTAATCCTATAACCCAAGTAGGAGCCAATTGGGCCTTGTTTTTGTTGGTTTGGATGGGTTTTTAGGCCCAAACTAGTGAGTCAAAGTGTTACCAGATCCGTGTGGCACCACCAAGCCTGGCGGGTGGTGGCGGCGGCATTGCCCGTTGGTGGTAGTGGCAAGCCTAGCCAATGGGTTATGGAACCCACTAGTGCATTGTCATGGCCATGGACAAGTGGTGGCCACAAAGCATTGGGAAAAACGAAAGTGATTCAAATTTGGGCTCCAAATTTGAATCCTCTTGAGGCCTATAAATACCCCTCTCATTCATGGATTGAAAGGGGTGTAGAACACAAGATAAAAAAAGGAAAACTCTATTGAAAGTGTGTCAAAATCTTCCCTCTAAGTTTTTTAAGTGTGTTCTAGTCCAAGAGAGGGGAGAGGCCTTGTAAGGGTTATCTCCTAAGCCCATCAAAAGGAGAGGTGTTGTAAGGGAGTTCATCCTCGCTGTTGGAAGGAGGATAGCTAGTGGAAAAGCCGGTGGCCTCAAGTGAAGAGGAATGGGAGTGGATGTAGGTTGGATGACCAAACCACTATAAAATGGTTTGCATTTACTTTCTTGTAATTTACTTTACTAAAAACCTTCTTCACTTTTATTTGACTTCCTTCTTCATCTTTTTTATGTATCCTTTTAAGTTTAAAAATGCAATCAAAATGGTTTCAAATGAAACATCATTTTCAACATATGAAGTTTTTTTAAAAGTTATTTTAAAATCGTAAAAGTTTATCATTATTTATCCACTGCACTAATTCCCCCCCCCCCCCCCTCTTAGTGCCACTTGATCCCTAACAATTGGTATCAGAGCCATGTTATTTCTCATTTGATTTACACCCTATAAGAAATGGCTCTTCATGGCTTTCAAGAGGGCTTTTTTGGTTGTTCGTCCACCGTTCTTTAATGGATTGGACTACACTTATTGGAAAACTTGAATGAGAGTTTTCTTGATTTTCAATGGATTTAAATTTATGGAATGTTATTGAAAACCATTTTCAACTTCCCTCTAAACCGATGAAACGAATGGTGGGATTTGGAGAAAAAAAATTTTTTCTTTGAATGCAAAGGCTATGAATGCCTTTATTTTGCTTTTAGATAAAAAATGAGTTCAATCAGATTTCTATGTGCAAAAAACTTTTGAAATTTGGTGAACACTTGAAATCATCATAAAGGAACTAGTAGAGTCAAAAGACTCAAAAGTAAACCTCTTATTGCATGATTTTGAGCTTTTTGAATGAAACCAAAGAAACTATCAATGACATGTACACCCGTTTCATGGATGTCATCAATAGTCTTGAAAAGTCTTGGTAAATATTTTTTTAAATTTTGAACTCACTAACAAGATTTTAAGATCCCTTCCAAAAAAAGTTGGGATCCAAAAATAAACAACAATACAAGAAACTAAAAGATTTAAATGATTATTCTATTGAAGAACTAATTGGATCTTTAATGACATATGAAATGAGCATTCTTGAACATGTTGAACATGATGAACATATGAACCACCTTCTAAAGAACAAGAAGGATTTGGAACTTCTGAACTATAAAATGCCACTTGAGTGATGACTCAAGTGATGAGGACAATTGAGAACTTTGAACTTTTGAACACTAAATCTTAATAAGTTCATTAAACAAAAATCTAAAATAAAAAATGAACTTGAATGGAGGAAGAGGCCAAAAAAGAAGAAGAAGAAGCGCAAAGAAGAATCAAATGAAGAAAGGCAAAATTGTGCTTTGATGGTTTTGACAATACAAGGTAAGTAACTTAACTCCTTTTGAATTATTTTGAAATTACATGATGTTTTTTCATGAGTGCTTAATTTAGAAAGTAGGAAATAAAAATTATTTTTTAAAAAAAAATTATATTATTTTTTTTTCTTTTCTAGTATTTTTAAAAAGTTAAAAAATGATGATTGATGATGATAAAGAAAATTATATTATAAGTTTTCATGCATGTTATATTTTTTGAAATTTAGATTGATGCAACATTATGATAATAATCATGCTTGATTTGTGTACAAGATTAATTCCATGAATATTTATGATTTTATGAATTTTTTTTTTTTGATGCATGATTTTTGATATTGCCTAAGATTAATTCATGCATGTTGAAATCTTGATGTTTTATATTTGATTTCTAAACATGATGCTTGATCTTTTTAAATTTTTGTATCATGTTTAATGAGGAATCTTTTTTTGAAATGAAAGATTAAAAATTTGATATTTTGGAATAATGTATATTTGGACTTGATGGTTTTATGAAGAAAATTATTTTTCACATTTATAAAATGATGCATGATTTTATAAAAAAATTTGAGTATTGATCATTTTGTTATAACAAATGAAAGAAAAGAATTAAAATATTTTTTGATGATGCTTTTTTTTTTAAAAATGATGCATGGTTTTCACATGAAAAAAGCATGCTTTCATTATGAAAAACAATTTATATAAAAATGAAAATACATAAAAATGAGAAAAATATACTATCATGATGCTTTATGTTTGATGCTATTTTTTGATCTTAATGGGTTTAATGACAAAACTTGTATTTTGAATTTATACAATGATGGCTTTCATATAAATATTTGAATATACCTTATGAAATCATCATTGATAATGATGAAATGAAAATATTAAAAGTTTGTTTGTCATGCTTAATGATTTTATAATATCATGAGAATTTAAAGTTGTTATATCTTGATGACAAACTCATGTTTTGGTTTTAAAATTTGATACTCATCTTTTTTGAAACATGAGCACACTTGTTTGAAACAAACAACTTAAAATGAAACACATTATCATGATAAATTGAATCTCTTGAAATAATATGTTATATTTTTGTCTTGATGATTTTTTATAATGAAGTTTGTCTTTTGGGTTTTTGAATATTTTTGATTTGGCATAAAAAGACAAAGGCATGCTTAGATAATAAAAAAAATCATAAAAAAGAAAATACATGTTTCTTGAAATTTTCTATCTCTAAAGTTTTTGATTTTTCATAAAAGACAAGTGATGAATTCATCTAGTTAATTTTGTGAATGTATAAATTTTTTGAATGTGATTTTGATAATGTGTTAAAAGAATACATAAATGCTTTTTCATCTTGTAAGATTAATGATTTTAATATCTTAAGAATCTCATAAATTATAAAAGTGATTTTTGATGAATTGATTATGAGTTGATAAATTGAACTAAAATGAGTTTTATTTATATTGAGATCTTGATAACTTGAATTTTTTTTCAAGACCTCTTACTTGCGGTTTATGATTCTCCATGTTATTGAAGAGAAATCCAAATGAATCATAAGTTATTTTTCTCTTGACTTATTGATACTCAACTTGAGAAAATGTTTTGAATGTTGAAACATTATTACATGTGTAATTTGAACTTTTTCTCTCATATTTCAATACCACTTTATATGCTTCATGACTTGATGATTGAAATATTGATGTAGACTTTTGATGTATCACTTGTCATGATTAATGCAAATTACTAGCATTTTGAATCTTGAAAATGATTTTGTTTTGATTATGAGTTTCAAGTTGTCAAATTATTTTGAATGAGATTTTTTTTTTTGTGAATCATGAACTATCTCTTAAATTCTTTTGACTTGAGATTTTTTATGCAAATTGAAAATATTTTCCTCTATGATTGCTTCCTTTTTCATTTACTAAAGAGGAAAACAATTCAAGTCTTGATATATCAATAATGATACTTGAAATTATTTTTATGATTCATGATGAATTTAGATCTATCATGCATAAATCAAGTTGTTGCTTTTACTATCAAATGAATCATGAGCCTTGACATCATATCTTTCATGATATAGAAATGACAATAATTCTTTGGCTTGTATGCCTTTATGGTAATTGAAAAAATTGATATAAAAGAAATTTGCCTTATGATAAATCAATGAATCATGACTTGATCTATGAGAATGATATGTTTTTATGCATCATGATTCTTGGTTGTATACCCTTTATCATGAATTGAAAAGTGATGCTAAAGAAAATATTTGTGAATCATGATTTTGATTTTTCAAAACTCAATATTTGAATCTTTATGAATTCATGATCTTGATAACTTCATATGTCTTTTGGAATTTATGACATGATATGATTGAATCATTGATTTACTCTTTTCTTTATCCTAGCTTGAGAATGAATGTTTTTTTGAATCATGGTTGACAACCTTTACATTTTTTTGAAATTACACATAATGAGTAATGATAGCTTGAATGCATGAATCAAGTGGCCTTGCTATCTATTACCAAATGAATCATGTCCTTTTTTTGACTTTTCTTGATATTATATCATTCATGACATGATTTCTTTATATGGCTTGTATAATAATTAAAATTTTAGCCATTGAGCCCTCCCTTCTTTTTTGACAAAAAACAAAGGGGAAGAAGATTTTTATTAGCTTATAATTTCAATAAAAAAATTTGTTAGCTTGATCATTGAAATAAAGGAGCATCCCATCATGAACATTTCAAAAGTTGTTAGCATGTTACAAAAAAGCAAAGTGCAAAACTTAAAAGTTTACAATCTTACACTTGCCATGCTTCTATGTTTGTATGTTGTAATGAAAATTTAGCTTGCATATTTTAAAGTGATGAAATGTTTAAACAAATTGCTCCATATATCAAAGGAAGCAAAGAAAGTGCAACTTGCACATCTCAAGAAGTGAATGAAAAATTACTATCTTGCCTATCTTTTTACAAGGAAATCAAAGTGCAAAACATGAACACAAGAAGCAAGTGTTGAATTGTTATACTTGGACATCTTTAAAAATCTTGCCATGATTATATGTTGAATATCTTGGTTAATAGCTAGTGTGTTGTAAAATTTGCATATCTTTTAAAAAACTAGCTATGATGCAACTTCTCCTTTTTTGTTGATGACATAGGGGGGAGAAGTAGATTGATGACTTCATGCATTGAATTGAATATTTTATATATTTGCATGATGGTTTGATAATTATCATAATATTGTGATGAATGTTGCTTGGATTTGGGATAATCCAAATGTTCTATCAATGGCATATTGATAGGGGAGTTTGGTTAAACCCGGGGAGTTATGGTTAACTCCGTTAGTCATCAATTAGTTGTCATCATCAAAAAAAGGGGGAGATTGTTGAATCTTCGAATTTTGATGATGAAACTAATTGATTGTGTTTTATGATCTAATTATTTTGAATTATGTAGGTCTACTATCGCATCGAGGATTGCAGTTGAATCGCTGAGGAATTGATATAAATCTGGAAGTGATCACGCCGTGAGATATTGGATGTCAAGCCGGAGGTTTGTTCCGACAATCGGTAAAGGTTTTGGAACGTCGCATCGGGCCAAGAAGAGTGGAGTTACGCCAAGGATATCGGGTTATGGAGGTCAACCGCCGACAAGCAACAAGCAAAGAAGAGAGGATGATGCAATCAAGAATCGATGAAGGCCAACCAATGATGCTAGGCAAACGAATGTCAATTCGATTGTAATAATTGTTCAGATCAAAGTAGAGTTTTGTTTGTGTGTGCAAGATTGATTAATAACGATGAAGATGAAAAGTAAAACAAAAAAGAAAAAGTCAAGTGTGATGGATCGTTGGGAGTTCGAGAGTTCGGATGGAAGTTCAAGATTCATTGGGAGGCAAGAAGAATTGGGTCGAGAACAAGTAGGAGCTTGTTTAAGGTTTTTTTGGAAGTTCGGGAAGGTTCATTCGGGAGTTCATGGAGCTTATCAAGAAAGATTGGAGCTTGCCAAAGAAGCTCGTTGGAACTGCCAAGATCATCGTGAAGTCCGGGAGCTTGTGAGAGTCTAAGAATGGTTTCCAGGGTTTATCGTGGAAAACCGGAAGTCAAGCGACGGCCGGGAAGAAGTCTTGATTTGTGGGATTTTATAATAGCTTAGAAATATCTTTAAAATTCATAGTTAGCATGTTAATTTGGGTTAGAATTAGGTGTTAATTTATAACCCAAGTAGGGGGCCCATTGGCCTTATTTTGGACTAGTTTGGGTCAAGTTTTTTGGCCCAAACCAGTGAAGCTAAATAGTGTGGTGGAACTAAGGCACAGCCCAAGACTATAACATGCTTCTTTTTTTTTTTTTTTTTTCCTTAAAGAGATTGGGTGGCATGCCCTTGTGTGGAATGCCAATGGCAATCACAATGGGTAACGCATGGGCACCAAGGAAAGAAGAAGTAGTGATTCAAATTTGGGGCTCAAATTTGAATCCTCTGAGGTCTATAAATACCCCTCTCATTCATGGATGAAGGGGTCTAGAACTGAGATAAAAGAGAGAAAAATTCTATTAAAAGTGTGTCAAAAAATCTTCTCTCTAAGTTTTAAGTGTGTTCTAGTCCAAGAGAGGGGTGAGAGGCCTTGTAAGGTTATCTTTTCAAGCCCGACAAAGGAGAGGTGCAGAAGGGAGTTCATCCTGCCCCGTTGGAAGGAGGATAGCTAGTGAAAAAGTTGGTAGCCTCAAGTGAAGAAGAATTGGGAGTGGATGTAGGTGGGATGACCAAACCACTATAAATTGATTTGCATTTATTTTCATGCAACTTACTTTACTACAAATCATCTTCATCTTGCTGCTTTTACTTATTTGACTTCCTCTTCATCTTCTTATGTATGCTTTGAGTTAAAACATAATCGAAATGGTTTCAAATGAAATGTTATTTTTTTTCATAGTATGAAGTTTTTCAAAAGTTGTTTTTTAAATAATCAAGTTTGCTTTCAATCCCCTAACCAAAGTGCGTGTATGTCCTTATATAGTGATGTACATGCCGAGGAAGGGGCAAGTGAGGTTGAGATCTTTTGCTAGGTATGAAGTAATGATGACTCCACTTGTTACGATATTATATGTTGGGCTCCGACTTGAAGTTATAGAGACAACATGAAAGGATGGATGACCGATCCATACCCTACATCTCTCGTAAATTGTTTGAGGAATAGGGAAGTATTGGTTGTGGGGTGCTACAAACCCAATCCCCACGTGAGTGATAGCACCTATGACATATTCGGCCGATCTCTTAAGATATTATTATTGGTATTTTCTCACATTATTGGTATTTTCTCACATTATCACGGATGACATACGTGGAGATAAAGACCTGCCCCTGCCAAGGGTAGCGCCGCGCCACCTGGGAAGGCCTCGGACTCTACCCGCAAGGGGTGGTGCCCGTCAGAAGCATCATAAGGAGGCCGATGGGATACGCCCATAAAGGCACTCATGTAGGCATTGGGCTCCAAGTAGCGGCCATGCCGCCTGCGGAGAAACCACACAATGACGAGGCGATAACCCCTCATAAGACTTCCATGGCAGCGTCGATAGTCGATACGCCAGACCAACGGCTGCGAAAAGTAGAGGGAATGAATTAGGGGTTTTTTGACAAAAGATGGTTTGCCCCTCAAATTTTAGAAATTTTAATTTTGTCCCTTATGATAGAATGACCAAAAATACCCTTAGAATTTAGAAAATTTTTCTACATGTCTATGATTTCAAAATTTAGTTATTTAAAAGATTTAAGTAACTATTATTATTATTTATCTAGTAATCCTACATGATATATACATGTGATGTGATGTGATGTGATGCTAAAAGATGATCATGAACTTTGTGATGTGTGTATGTGATTATTGGGGCCCGACTTTTCATTTTTCATTGATTATTAAGACCGCATGTTTATAATTATGTTGTAATTATCCTAGAGGTACGACAGAAGCTTGGAGGTAGTAGCAGGACCCTCGAGGTTGATTCGAGACGATCACACGACAGAGATGAAGATGCATCGGTGAAAACACATCCGCGGCGATAACGAGATGGATGATCACTATGTATAGAGATGCAATGATATGCACATAGATCTAATGTAAGTGATTAGGCCCCTACTAGCTCGAGACCTCAATCATATTAGGATAAAGTCACATGATCATTTGGTGTGCTTGTGCATGTGAATGCTATACACCTACTAGGATAAGTATATATATATTTTTACTAATGTATGTAAATATATTAAATATGTATTCAGGTGACATGTCATATCATGAGACCCAAACCAAAACCTCCTATGATAACATAAGCCGGAAGTGTGAGGCAACAAGATTGACGGCTATGGCCTTCCATCAGTAGGGCAAGAAACAAATTTCTAATGCAGTTGGAAGTTGGTTGAGTCTCGAGGCTCACCTATTTCACATCTCACTATCTTTGTTTTTTTGACATAGAGATATCATCGGACTGGTGATATGGTAATGTTTGGCTGAGTCCCTCAAGAGCATATCAGCCAAATCCCACTCATCTTGTAACGATAGTGATGACTTAACCGGATATCATAGTTCGTCAAGTCTCCTCGAGGCCATGGTGGTTCGGAGGCCAATATGATGGGAATCATAAGGAGTTATGATTGGCAAGAGTTGTCTACCTTTTAGGCTTAGTGTGATTAGTTGAGTCAAGTTTCCAGGTTTAATTAAGATGCCGACATTGAATCGATCCCCACTAGAAGTGCGCTAGAGACTTCGGGTTTTACACGCATGAGGGCGTCATGTGACCCACTAGAAAAAAATTAGTAGGCGTATCAAGATAGAAGTCTATATCTTGATTTTTTATTTTTGTGAAATCTACATATTATTCACTTATGCTATATCTCTATTGCTCGAAACATGTAAATCATCAAACCCTCTACATGACATGTTTTGATGCACCTTCACTAGTCTAAGTTACAGATTGACCCTACAATTTAAGAATAGTTCTTATAGTGGAGAAAACGCGTATGTCTTAGATACGGTCATGCCTCAAATTGGACAAAAAGTTCTCAAGAAAAAGTTTTCTAATATCTAAGTATATAGATGATTCCATCTTGCCGGTGTTACATGTTAGCCCTTATGACTCCCGGTTATAGAGATAAATGGTGAAAACATGGATTCTCATTCAATACTCCTACCTCAGAACTGTTTGAGAACAAGGAAGAAGAACTCAATGATGAGATATCCAAGAGTCTCTTCGGGTGCTAGAACAGCCCGAAGGGGACGCCGGTTGAGAACCATGTAAAATGAAGATGATAGAGGTGGATTGAAAAACTCTGAGGTCTAGGAATGGTCTAGATGATAACCTATGTTGATCTTATACTTCCAATCTCTACGATTCCTTTTTTTTAGTTCATTATTGTTGGGGAAGCCCTTGAGGGCGGCATCCATCTTGTGATGGAAAAACAGAAAACAAAACCCCGATTTCCTTGGTAAAAGTTTAAAATAAGCCGTGTGAAGGTGGTGTGTCAAAAAATAAATTCGTAAAACTATCATTAGCAAAGAAGATACTAGGTAGATGTATATCCACGAATTCTAGACCGTGGTGAGAGATGAGAGCGAGGTCAAAAGAATCCTCCTCTCTTTAGCGGTATCACTGGCGAGGTGGCGATGCACCTCTCTCTGAGGAGAGGAGAAGCAGGAGAGTGGCTACCAAAAGAAACCCTCGGCCTATAGAGCTTTGGTTCCTCTATTTATAGAGGCCCTTGAAAAAACCCTAATGGATCTTTTTGCCCTATTGGTATTGGATCTCCATCGATTACCTAAGCCTCTTGGATTAGTGGGTTTTACGCAATAATCTCTTATTTGTTATTGGATCTCATCTAGGAGTCCCAGCAATTGAAACAATGGATATCCAATAAAGATAGGGGTTCATTGGATATCTCTTCAAGAACCTCTACTACTTACTTAACACCTACCATATGTGTGACCCTGTCTGGGCCTAATATTGAGTTGGTGAGTTGCGTACCCAATGAGAACACCTTTTGACTTGTGAATTATTATCTACATTATAATAATTCACCAAACTCATCATTTCTAATTTGTGCCGAGCCACTTCTGGACCCCAACGTCTGAGGGGAATCGATCTTTTGGACCTATCACATTCTTAGTTACCATGTATCTATATAGTCCTCATCCATCTAATATCCAGAGACCTATATTGGGCATGGTGTTGTGAGGCCCATTGGACTCTATTCGAAGTCTTACTCTTGTGGATTCTCAGAGAACTCTTTCTCTCTCAAACCGAATAACCTTGGCTTGAGATTTGCATGAGCGAACACATGGATATTCCTCTCATGATCTTAGAGCTGATGATCCTCTATTGACACACAATAACCCTCGTGAAGGTTGGCTACCGCTCCAATGACGGTTATGGTAGATTTTGAACTTTCCCAAGCCTATAAATCATTATCAAAGAGTGAAGTACTCCAAACAAGACATCTTAGTGTCTTAAGTCTAAGGACAGAATACCTTCTTGGGACTACGGAATCATTGTCTAACATGAGGTATCAATAACCATCAGCATTAAAGTAGCGAGAATCAATGGGTGAACTCATTCTCTAATGAGCACACTATACCCTTAGTGTCCCCACGGTAGTAGCTATGAGACCAACTACCTCTGTCGTATGAGTATATAGTCTGACACACACCGATCACATCAGGATGTATCTCGATGTCCTCATCGAAAGTAACCTATGACTAGGATAATTTAGGATATGTGTTTAAAATTGAATGGGTCTCATTATCGTGATCTCATCGCGATCCAATTCCCATACCGCAGATCCAAGGACATCATAATATACATCCGCATAATGTGAAAATATCAATAATCAAAAGCGAAGAGATAAACAAACATGTTAAAGCACTATCATATGATTGGCTTGTAGGGCACCATCAACTCATGGGATTGGATTGCAAATTATATAAATGATTCATCATCAGATTATATTTGATAGTATGAACAGGCACAAAGGTATCTGAAAACATAGGTGAACTCCTCCATAACATCGTTGCGAAAGGTTGAGGAGCAATCAAGAAGATAGAAATTAGTTCTGGATGGTTTTGAGACCAAAGATTGAAAGGGGGTTGGAGCCGGTGGATCTCCTAAAAGATGATAGAGTGGATTGAAAAAACCAAAGTCCTCGAAATGATCCTTGAAAAGGGCAAAGAACTATCCAATCTATCAAAGAAATTTTTTTTCCCAGTTTTTATTTATTTGAATAGCTTCACCGGAGAGGACTGTGAAAATCTTGTATATTGAGGGATCGATCTCCATCAAGAAATTCAAAAGGAGTAATGCATTGGTGAGACCATTTGTCAAAAGACCTTACAATTTCTATAAGAAGGGCAAGGATAAGGAGGGCAAGGCATCAGAATTGACAAAGGTTTGAGATGGACCTCAACAAAAGGCAATGGGGCAATAAGCATTTCTATTAGAGGTGGTTGCAAGTCCTCTACCTTATAAAATTGCTTGATCCCTCTATTAGTGAAGTTAGATGCAAAAGTTTATTGTCAACTTTATGACATTCATGTTTGACATTAAATAGTTAAAATCTTTTACGATCAATAATTATTATAATTTTACTAAATGATCCCATCATTACTAATGCATTGTAATGGTTTTATTTCTGCTAAAGGGTTCTTCACATGGATGCCCTCTTTATGGCTTTGCAAGAGTTTATAGAAGGTTCATAGGTCCCTTTATTTCCATGATGGATTCAATATAATATTAGAAAAATGGATACTTAGATCCATTTGACTAAAAAATCATAAATTCATTTTTGTTCTTCATGGAAAATTTGCAACTAGCCATTTATTGAGAATAATGAGTTGAACTCACTATTTAGGGATGAAAAAATCTTTTCATACCATAGAGGTGGAAGATTCTGCATAATTTTGATGATGGATAAAATCACATGTGTAAGTTACATCCTTTGGAAATGACAAAAAACATGGTTAAAGTGGAAGTGGACTCTGGAGATCAACAATATAAAACTTTTGATCAGGATAGAAAGGAGAATCTTGATGCACGTATGAGCAGTTTTTGAAGGACTATGGGATTGGTCCCAATGTACACCACCTTCATGGATATTGAGGATATGTATGAAAAGGAGAATCACACACTATTAGATATGGTTTGGTCTTATTTGATGAGATTTTAATATTTCTTCTACCATCTTTTTTTGGGGATATGCCTATACAAATCAGGACTTGAACCTTATGGTGAGTTTAACTAAATGGGGTGTCTATACCATATGAGATATATAAAGGAGGAACAAGAATCCACCTTCTAAGATTATGGGGCTGGTACCCACATTAAAAACATGTCATTTGATAAGTTCAAGTGAAGGGGGAATGGTGCAAGGACATGGAACTTTTTAGGAAACTTATAGTTCATTATTTCAATCACTGCGGAGGACTAAAGGTATTTTTTGCTTTGAAAGACAAGTTGGAAGGCTCCAAAAGAGAAGGAACATATTCTTGAAAGAACCGTGGATGAGCATGATAGAGATGGAGCAATGCAGAACCTAGCGGGTGTCATCATTCAACTACAGTATTTAGCAACTTTTGACATAAGTTCTAATTTTATGGTAGGACTGGTAGAGTTTCACACCTCCCTCAAGAAGATATGAGATCATATTAGTAGAGAGGACATCAGAACTTTTCTTTCTAGGATTTAAACTTTAAAATATTATGAGTATGACTTTCAGGAAATGGACAAGAAAGCCATAAGTCTTGAATGGAATCTATGTCCATCAATACAGGTTTGACACCTTGTTGATGCACCAATCATCCAAACTACCATAATATCAAATGGAGAAAAAAAAGGAAGATTGGCCTAGATGAATGATGGAGATTTCTAGGGTAAGCTAAAATCATCTTGTTAGGGGTATTGTTAAAGGAAAGGTGTTGACTAGAATGAGGTCCCTTTTTACCATAGTTATTATGAAATCCATCCGAATTTTGCTGGCTGTATAGTAATTATGACTATGAGATTTCCAAATGACTTTTGGTCTTGATCCTTAATGGCAATTTTCAAAGATGAGATATATTGATATAACTTGAGGTTTCATTTTTGTCCAAACATATTTTATACATAAGGTACTTGAGCAGATTACTTAAGTCCATCTATGGACTAAAAGCAAGCTTTCGAGAATAAAAATTTTTGAACATAAGATTTGATAGAGAATGATACATGTCTTTATGATTTCAATTGCAAAACTAAAGATGAGTTGTGGCTTTAGGAAGGTAAGTGGGGAGATCACCTTCTTTTGGAGTTATATGTTCATGGACATCTTAATCATTGGGAATGATTTTGAAATGCTCCATAGTAAATTATCTAGACACTCCCCAAAAAATGACTAGGGGAAGCATCTTTCATTTTGATGTTGATTTGTTTTGTCTAGAGATAGATTTGATGACAAGACTTATATTAAGGTTTGACATGAAAAATTTAGGTCTCATATGATGGTTTGAATATCATTTTTCTAGGAGTATAAATCTAAAAACTCATGGATAAAAATGACAAACATAGATCTAATTCATATGTCCTTAATAGAATCTTTCATGATATCTATGTGATATCTTGAAAAGTAGTATATGCTGAATGACCACGAAGTGGGCAGTAGAAGGTCATGTTCTTGGAAAATAGTAATTTATCTTAAAACTTGGAAAAGGATTAAGGATTTATTTTAGATGATAAATGGACAAGGTCATGCTCATTAGAATTAAGGGCTATAAAGACTGGAGTTTCTAGTCCAATTTTTTCTATATGTCAAGTTTTGAATTTTAGGATATGTCTTCACCTAAATGGAGGGGAATTTTTTTTTGGAAAATGTTCCAAGGAGATATTATTTGACTTAATCTATAGAGATAGAATATTTTCATCTTATGGTACATTTGTTTTAGAAGAGGGTGTGCAGATGAAGAGTTCATTCAAAAAATTTTGGGAAATGCAATCCCTCTAATCTTGATCGCCCGATATTATGACAACAATGGTGAGATCTATACTTGTCAAAGAATTTAGAATCAAACCTTAGGAAGGATAATTTCTAAGGAGGTTTGCTTGTTATTGAGATCATTGGACTGTAGAGATACAGTAGTTAAAAAGGAGTTCATCCAATGATCATGTTAGGTGATTCTCCTTTAATTCATTTTGTTCTCTATATTTCTTTATAAACAATAATGGAGAATTTTCAACAAGGTTAATCGGATTTAATTGAGGATTCGGAAAATCAAGTTCAGGTTATCAAAAAAAACATGTTGTAGAATCCTGACACCCCTTGATCTCTTTATTCATATTATTATCCAATATTTATGGGTTTTATTTGGATGAATATTCAATGATGTCTTTTGGATTAATGAATCATGAACTAACTTTTAATTTCATGATGAGACCATTAAAATGAGATTCCAAATCCTTTTTAAACATGAGATCCTTTAAATCATTTACAACACATAGGTTACATTTGAAAATGACATATCTCAATAATTTGAATATACTTGTACATTATATACTTATGATTCACCAATGGATCTTCCAAAATCTAGATATCTTCATTGTTGTTAGGACTCTAGTTGATAGTATAATTGAAAATTTATTCAGCAATGAATGGGCATTCATTGCATGTCTTAACATATCCATAGAAAATTGATAGTTTTAATGATGAATGGGATCATGAGGTGAGGGTTGAATATTGAGTGTTTTTTTTTATATCTCAAGACACCAAAGAAGTCTCTCATTAAATACCATATTATTCATAACAATTGAGGGCTAAAAAAAAAATTTCAAATTTGATAATCGTCCTATTTAGGCATTTATCAAAATGTAAATGAGTTTACATTTAGAGGACATCCAAATATTGGAATGAGTATGTAATTAGATTTTCTCAATGATTTCAAAACTTCTTTAGAATCATGTGATGATTGAAAGATAAAGAATTTTTTATTGATGGGATTTAGAAGATGTAAGGAAAAGTATTCACCTCTCACTTTTTTATCATAAATATATTAATCTTAGAGCAGATTTTTGATAGAAAATAATTTTGGAAGAAGCAAAAAATTAAAAGGATTCAAATAGTGCTCCCATTTTAAATCCAACCTTAAATTTAGAAAATGTTGCATTCATATTCATAACATATGAGCCTTTTGAAACATAGAACCATTTCCCACAATGGTTATTTTTAATATCTCATTTGTCAATTTAACAATTTGATATGAGATATAATTACAACATCGACATCAATCAAAAATTTGACAACATAAGGGGAGCTCATGATGATCTAAGCAAAATTGCTAGGGAGATATAGTTATCTACCTTTAGACTATATGCAACACAAAGTTATGGGGATGAGAACTTGCTCCCTAATTTGAGATATATTGATACATTTAAATTTCGCAATGAAGTTGGATTTTCAATAGATGACAAAAAGTTCCACTTGGATGATTTAAAAAGAACCACATGCTAGAGATCTTTATATTTATAATAATAGTTTTATATTTAAATGATCCATATAAAATATTTTTATGACAGCTAAAAATTCCTGGGCAAAACTTGGTTTAGGCCAAAGTTATTGGTTTTGTCGTGAAAAAATTCTTAATAGAAACTTTACATCTTTTGCCATTTTGCAATAACTGAAGGACTTTGCATAAAGGGGTGAAAAAATGTGATATGAACATCCTAAAGCTAGTATTATCAAAAAGGGAATTGCCAAAGGATGAAACAATTTCTTTTTATCGACAAAAATTTAGGATAACGTATCCCCTAGGTATTTTATCAACATGATATGTTTATTTAAATTTTTTGAATCTCTTTTGAAAATTTTTTGAAAAAATTACATCTTTATTTTGAAGTTTTTGGTAAAAATCTAGTTATTGACATGAGATGTTTTTTTCTTTGAGTAACCTACCAAGTTATAAATCCACCTTCATAAATTAAAAACCAAGATATCTTTACAGAATCCCTCAGATAGAGAGATGACCATCATAATATTAACATGTTCAAATTTGTGTTTCAAATCAATTTCTCCCCTGGTATGAAAAGCCATATACCCTTTGATCTATCATTGTACGGATTTTCCACCACCAGATTCTTAACCTATCAACAAAAAAAAAAAAAGACAGGGCATCTCTAATCTACAGGCATATGCTCTGGCTTCCCAAGGATCAGTTATGCCAAATTTGATTTATGGGAATATCTTGAATTATTATGTTGATATCCTTGGAAAGATATTTAGCTTTGTTTGATGAATTGAAAATGACAATCATCGTATAAAATAAAATTAATTGGTTGGAAAATTACAGAAAGGAACAAAATCAAAAATTTTTTTGGGAAAGTTTCCATTCCTATGTATGCTTCAACCAACTTATTGAGAGATAGGACATAGGGTGGACATGATTCGATGGACCAGTTGAATAGCTTTGAGATTAAAAAATTGAGTTTTAGATTGCCATAGCGTTACTTTAGAATACTTGCCTTAAAAAAAAGGGAAATGCTATGAATAGAGAATTGACATCATCTTTCTTAAAGCACTTTGGTTTATTCAATGGTATAACCTTGGCTTAGGTATAATCTCATTGATTACCTTAATGATGTGGAATTAATTGGTTAGGTTTGCTTTATGAAGTTTTAACAAGATTGCATATGAAGTTTATATTGAATCCATTGACCAGGGGCTTCAATTTAAGAATAAATACAATAAAATATGCGATTCAGGGTGGAAACAAGGTGGGAAGATGGCAAATCCTACCTTAATTTCTAAAAATTTTTTTTCATTTTCAAGAAGTCCATAGAATTAATTTTAATATAATAATTCATTGATCCAGGACTTCGGCATAAAAAAATAAGTTAATTAAAAAACCGTCTTAAAAAAACCTATTTTCAAAATGAGGGAAATACAAGAGAGGGCTTTTTGTTCACTCAACTATCTCAATATCAAAGATGATGGATACCACTCCTAATGATTTGTTAGAACCCTATTCTGCTGGAATACCATCTTTTGCAATTGTCAAAAAAAAATAGACTCAGAGAATGGAACTTGGTAGTAGACATCAACAAGATGTTATTCTTTGTTGATATCAAGATGGAAGTAAATTTGTGAGAGGTCCACGATCATTGTGTTGGCAAATTTACATCTGATTGAAAAACCTCAGGAAGACATCCAAACCATAAATTATAGCAAGGACATAGATGTAAGAATAAGAGGTTTGGTGATTTTGAAAAGGAAGACAAATCTTTGTCATGGAAACTGGGGACGTTCTAGTTATCAATAACCAATGTTAAAATAGCGGATCAATTGATGAAAACAATGAGAATTTTACCATTCTTAGTGAGGGATGGGGAATACTATGAATGAGGGGTTGAGAGAAAATCAATAGATGAAGTTTTGTTGCTGTCCAATAAAGTTTACCTCCAATTGATAGCTTTGGTTAACTTATGTAAAAGGATAATTTTGGTGGTTTTTGGAGGTCGTTCCACGCTTGTGATTATATCATGCCCAAAACTATGGACCATACATTAATTGATAGAACCGGATTTTTCCTCCTCCCTATGGTCGATTATAAAGGAAGGCTGATGTTCTTGGCATTTTGGGCAATGGTTATCCTGAGGACCACTATGTTTTCGAAATTTTTTTAAGAATATCCATTTGACATGGTGAACACAACATGCCGCCTATCCTCTCTTAAGTCTTACTTGGATATGACGATGGCCCACCACAAAGTTAAAGTTTGCATAAATATAATGTTATTTTAGATAATCAAGCATAAAAATCTTTTTGATACTAGTTTTTTTTTATTTTAATAATCTTTTGAAACTTCCTCAAGAGAAGGGTTTCTTTTAGATGTAAGAGAGGATTCGTCATAATATCATAAAATGGGCTCCAAGCCTTGACTCCTTCTCTTATTCATCAAGGATTCTTCATCCCAAGCTCATGCATCTCGACAAATATTCGGGACTATGGTTGGTATCTAATTCTCTTAGTAAAGAATGGTTTCCTTAGAACCTATTTTGATTGGATATGATGAAATAAGGTTATCATGGATGTCAAATTGTAAGCTAATTCAGTGAGCCCTACACGCGGGGAAAAACCGGGAATATTAACCACGTTTTGAGTTACGCAGGTCTACTATCGATGAAGATTAGATAGTTGACGCCGAGGAATTGACGTTGCGCCGGAGGTGATCACGTCCAAGATATTGGATGTCGAGCCGGAGGTTCAGTCGACTATCAGGAGGAGGCTTCACGCGTCGGGCATCGGGCCAAGAAGAGCGGAGTTTGCGCCATGGATATCGAGGTTGTGGAGGTCAACCGCCGATTGGGCAACAAGCCGCTAGAGAGGATGATGTGTCAAGGATCGGACGAAGCGCCAACCAATGATGTCGGGCAATCGAATGTCAATTCGCGTTGTAATAACTATCTAGATCGAAGTAGAGTGTTTGTTGTTTGTTTGTGCAGGAGTAACTACGAAAAGGATGAAGACGAAAAAGTGAAAACAAAGGGTGAAGTCAAGCGCGATGGATCATTGGGAGTTCGAGAGTTTGATGGAAGTTTGAAGATTCATTGGGAGTGCTCACGGAACCGGCCGAGAACGAGTAGGGAGCTTGCCGAAGGGTTTTGGAAGTTCTTGGAGGTTCGTCGGAAGTTCGCGAGAGCTTGCCAAGAAAGATCGGAGCTTGCCAAAGAAGTTTCGGGGAACTCGCCAAGATCATCGTGGAGTCCGAGAGCTTGCCGGGAGTCCATGAGGATGGTTTCCGAGGGATCGCCGGAAGACCGCCGGAAGTTCGCCGGAAGCTCGACGGAAGAAGACTTGACTTGCGGACTTTGTAATAGCTTAGGAATGTCTTTAATTTCGTAGTTAGCACATTAATTTGGGTTAGGATTAGGTTAATCCTTTAACCAAAGTAGGGCCTATTGGGCCTTTAGTTTGGGCCAAAGTTTTTGGCCCCAAACAAAGATTAATGCATGCTGCTATGCATGCATGGCTATTAGCATGGCACTATAGCATGGTACTATCAGAGCGGTGGTAGGTAGCCATCAGTAAAGCCGCGGTATTACCGTCGCCTGGTGGCAGAAGGGCACGGCACAAGCGGTAGAGCACCGTGGCTCGGGAAAGAGGCGGTAGCAACTGGTCTGGGCGGTAGAACCGCTTGGGTGTCGGTGTCGCCAAGACCGACAAAGACCAAAAAAACTCAAAAGATTCAAATTTTTGGCTCCAAGTTTGGGCTCCAAATTTGAATCACTTTGAGGCTTATAAACCCCCCTTCCTTTTCAGCTAAAAAAATAGAACCCTTTTTTGAGAGTTAGAATCTTGGTTTTGAGCTTTTGAAAAGTCTTGAAAAGTCTTGTTCTTGCTAAGTGTTCACCTCCTTCTTCTCCTTGAGAAATCTTGTAAGAGTGTGAACCACTTGTAAAGGGTTGTAAGAGGGTATTTGATCCTTCCCCTTCAAAGGATTTGATAGTGGAAGAAGGGAGCCTCATCGGAGAAGGCTTGAGGAAGTGGATGTAGGTCACTTTGACCCGAACCACTATACATCGCTGCATCTTGATTGTGTGAGTGTTTAAATTTCTGTTTTTTTTTTGCTGCAAGCCTTTACTTTACTTGCTCCACTTCCTTTTTTATCTTTGTACGCATGCTTTAAAGTTAAAACGAAAAAAATCGGTTTCAAATGAAACGTTGGTTTCATCGTCTTAAGTTTCCAAAGCTTGTTTTAAATCAAAAAAAATCCATCATTTTATCCGCTGCACTAATTCACCCCCCTCTTAGTGCCGCCGATCCCTAACAATTGGTATCGAGCCCGCATTCTTTCTCTTTCGGATTTACACCGTGAGAAATGGCTCTAAATGGTTTTCAAGAGGGGCTTTTCGATTTTTTTCATCCATTCATTTTTTTAACGGTTCGGACTACATATATTGGAAAAACTCGAATGAGAGTTTTCATGCTTTCAATGAATTTGGATTTGTGGAACATCGAAAATGGTTTTCAACCTTCCTCTAAACCGACTAACGAATGGTCGGTTTTGGAGAAAAGGTTATTTTCTTTTAAACGCAAAGGCTATGAATGCCTTATTTTTTTGCTTTGAACAAAAATGAGTTCAATCGGATTTCTACATGCTAAACGGCTTTTTGACATTTGGCGAACTCTTGAAATCATGCATGAGGGAACTAGTAGAGTCAAAGACTCAAAAAGTAAACCTCTTGTTGCATGATTTTGAGATTTTCCAAATGACACCAAGTGAGACTATCGACGACATGTACACCCGCTTTCACGGATGTCATCAATAGCTTGAAAAGTCTTGGTAAAAGTTTTTTTGGATTTTGAACTCACTAACACAATCTTTAAGATCCCTTTCAAAAAGATGGGATCCTAAAATAACGGCGAATTCAAGAATCAAAGGATCTAAATAATTATTCTATTGATGAACTTATTGGGTCTTTAAAGACCTATGAAATGGAACATGATGAATATGATAAACATGATGAACATTTGAACAACCTTCTAAAGAACAAGAAGGTTTTTGAATATCGAACAAAGAAATGCCACTTGAGTGATGACTCAAGTGATGAGGACAATGAGGACATTGAACACATAACAATGAATGTTAACAAGTTCATTAAAAAAAAATTAAAAAAAACACAAATGAACTTGAACGGAGAAAGAGGCCAAAGAAGAAGAAGAAGGCTTGGAAAGAAGAATCAAGAAAAGAAGAAGCAAACTACGCTTTAATGGGCTTCGACAATGAGGTAAGTAACTTAACTTCCTTGAATTATTTTGAAATTACTTGATGATTTCCATGAATGCTTAACTTAGTTAGTAGGATTTTTTTTTTATGCTTTTCTTGTGTTTTTTTAGAAATTAAAAAAAATTTCGAAATTATACTATGCTTTTCTTTATAGTATTTTTGAAAAGTAAACATATGAATGATGCAAGATTTGTGATAATGCTTAGGATTAATCCATGCATGTGTATCTTGATGGTTTACATTGTCTCCAAATATGATGCTTGATGATTTTATATCATGCATGAGCTTTTGAAGTAATAAAGTGTCATATTGTGATGATGAAACATATTTTTTGAATTTATAAATAGATGCATGATTTTGGCAAAAAATTTGAACATGGCCTTTTAACAAAAAAATTGAAAGTGTGCTATCATTTTTTACATATTTGGTCTTGACGATTTTATGACTAAGCTTGTGTTTTATTTTGATACATGTTTTCATAAAAAATTTTGAATATGCTCACATCAAATTGCTTAAAATGAAAATGTTTTTTTTTTTTCTCATTCTATTGAGATGAATGAATTCATGTTATGAGTCTTGTGAATCTCATATAAAAAAAAAAACATGATGAATATTTTTAAAAAAAAATGTGCCTCATGTTTTCGGTCTTAATGATTTCTCTTGAAATATGCTCTTTGGACCTATATGAAAAAACATGAATATACTCATATGAACGTCAAATCACTTGAAATGGAACACATAAAAAAAAATGAGAAATTACACTATCATGATGCTTTTTACGTGTAATGCTTTTGATCTTAATGGGCTAAATGACAACTTGTATTTCAAAAATTTATACAATGATGGCTTCAGATAAATATTTGAACATACATTATGAAATCATCATTGAAATGAAAATATTAGAAGTTTGTTATCATGCTTAATGACTTTGTGATATTATATCTTGATGACAAACTCATGTTTTGGTTTTAAAATTTGATACTCATCTTTTGAAACATGAAACATATTATCATGATAAATTAAATCTCATGTCTTGGAATAATATGTTGCATTTATGCCTTGACATTTTTTATGATAAAGTTTGATTTTCAATTTTTTGATGAAAGGCAAGTGATAAATTCATTTATGATATTTTATAAATCATTAGAATTACGAATGAGATTTTGATGATATGGTAATGACTTTATTCATGTTATTAATCTCAAAAAAAATAATAATTTAATTATGAGTCTTGAGTTGATAAATTGAGCTTGAATGATTTTTCTTTTTAATGATTCTTGAATCTTCTAGAATTATGACTTGTTAAGACATATTTAATGCTTGAATCAAGTTCTAAAAGATTTCATTTTGCTATAAAGAAATTTTATTGAAATCATGATCTTGACAACTATGACTTAAAACTCTTTATAAATCAAGATCTTTTACCATGCTCCTTCCGTCTTATCAAAAGAAAATTTTTTAAATGAAATGTAACTTGTCTTTTGATTTTCGGAATTTAATACTTGAATTTTTATGAATTCGTGTGATTGATTCTTATGAAATATGATCTTGGTAAAAAAATTCTTATGTATGAATCAAGATCTTGTGTTTGATCTCCTAAGACTTCCACTTGTTATTTCTAAAAAAAGAGATTTGTCAAAATGATTCATGAACCTTTTGATTTATGACTTTTGGATTCATGACTCAAGATTGAAGATTGAAACATTATATGCTAAAATTGATTCTTTTTTTTTTTTCAATACTTCCTCAAATGCCTTATGTAATGATTGAAAATTTGATAAAAAAAAAAAATTGTGCTTAATATTTGATTTATTTATCATGGCTTAAAAAATGAATGAAAAGAAAATATGTTGGCACTTGTAATCATGATTTGATCCTTAATATTGATATGCTTTTTATATATCATGATTCTTGGTTGTATGACATTTATCTTGAATTAAAAAAATTGATAAATATGAATCTAGATCTTGCTAAAATGAAAAGTTATTAATCATGGATGATATCTTTTGGTTTTGATTCTTGTTGAATTTACATATTGATATCCTTCATGACATGATTTCTCATGTTTTAATACCATCTTGTATGCATCTTGAAAAAAAAAATTGAAATATTGATTGATGCAAAATTATTGCATTGAAATATTATTCATCCCTTTTTTTCGATAGTGACAAAGGGGGGAGTTAGCTTGCTAGCTTATGCATCACAAGTGAAAATGACAAACATAGCTAGCTAGAACTTGCAAAAAGGCAAAACTTGCACTTCTCAAAATGAGAAGAAAGAAATTGCAAAGTTGCATTTTTTTTTTTTAACTCATGAGTTTGCATGTTTAAAATGTTATAAATTTTACAAAAAATTACTAGCTCATTGCAAACATGAAGTTGATGACTTGCAAAAAAGGGAAACTTAGGTGCAAAATGAGAAAAATTGAAAGGAGCTAGTTTTGTTTATTGCAAAGTATACTAGCTTATCATTATTGCTTTGTTTGCTTGTCATAAATTTCCCTCATACCATGATTTGTTTATGACTCCCTTGAATTCATGACTTGATATGTTAAAAATTCATGATGGAAATTTGTTATTTTGTTATGATGGAAGCACTCATGTAAAGGGAAAAGAATTATATTCTTCCCTTTTTTTTTGACAAAAAATCAAAGGGGAGAAGATTTATTATTGCTATGATTAATTTATGCTCATTCAAAGGAAAAATTTTGCTAGCTAGAAACATCAAAAAAAAAAAAAAAAGTTGCTATCTTGAAGAGAGGCAAAAAAAATCTTGCTCAATTTCACTTCTTCAAAATTGCTTACATTTTTTTTTTTGTTACAAATTATTGTTGAATCTCATGCAAGATTATTTGAAATATTTGATCCTCCCTTTTTTTTTTGATGCTAACAAAGGGGGGAGAAAGTTTTTTTTAGCTCGAACATTGCAAAAAAAATTTGCCATCTTGATTCCTATTTTGCAACTTCATGAGAAGCTAAGAATTGTTATATCAAAGGATGCAAATATTGCTATCATGAGAAACAAGGTGCCTACTTGCACATCTCAAGAAGCAAGTGAAAATTACCATCATTGTCCATGTTTGAAACTTGCTATGATTGAATGGTATTATTTGATGTTGTATTGTAAAAAAATATTGTATGATGTGATAAATAGCTAGTATGTTGTAAAGATTTGCATATTCTTTTTAAACTAGCTATGATGTTACTTCTCCTTTTTTGTTGATGACATAGGGGAGAAGTAGATTGATGACTTCATGCATTGATTGAATATTTTATATATTTGCATGATGGTTTGATTTATTCTCATAATATTGTGATGAATGTTGCTTGGATTTGGGATAATCCAAGGGTTCTATCAATTGCATATTGATAGGGGGGAGTTTGTGTTAAACTCCGGGAGTTTTAGTTAACTCAGTTAGTCATCATCATTAGTTGTCATCATCAAAAAAAAGGGGAGATTGTTGAATCTCGGATTTTGATGATGAAACTAATTGAGTGTGATTTGTTGTTTAACTACGTTTTGAGTTACGCAGTCTACTATCGATCAATGATTAGACAGTTGACGCCGGAGGAATTGACGTTATTACCGAGGTGATCACGTCAAGATATTGGATGTCGAAGCCGGAGGTTTGAGGTCGACTATCTATCAGGGAGGCTTCGCACGCCGGGCATCGCCAAGAAAGCGGAGAGTTGCGCCATGGATATCGAGGTTGCGGAGGTCAACCGCCGATTGGGCAACAAGCCGCTAGAGAGGGGATGATGTGTCAAGGATCGGATCAAGCCGCCAACCAATGATGTGCCGGGCAACCTCAATGTCAATTGTGTTGTAATAACTATCTAGATCAAGTAGAGTGTTTGGTGTTTGTTGTGCAGGAGTAACTACGAAAAGGGATGAAGACGAAAGCGAAAACAAAGGTTGAAGTCAAGTGCGATGGATCATTGGGAGTTCGAGAGTTTTGGAAGTCCCAAGATTCATTGGGAGTGCTGCCGAACCGGGTCGAGAACCAGTAGGGAGCTTGCCAAGGGTTTTGGAAGTTCACCGGGAGGTTCGCCGGAAGTTCATGGAGCTTGCCAAGAAAGATCGGAGCTTGCCAAAGAAGCTCGGGGAACTCGCCAAGATCATCGTGGAGTCCGAGAGCTTGCCGGGAGTCCAGCAGGATGGTTTCCAGGGGATCGGAAGAACCGCCGGAAGTTCGCCGGAAGCTCGACGGAAGAAGACTTGACTCATGGACTTTGTAATAGCTTAGGAAATGTTTTAATTTCGTAGTTAGCACATTAATTTGGGTTAGGATTAGAGGTTAATCCTTTAACCCGAAGGGCCCATTATTAGTTTTAGTTTGGGCCAAAGTTTTTTTTGGCCCAAACCAAACACCAACGATACGCATGCTACGTGGATGGCAAATGGTAAGACGGCATCAGTGGCAGATGGCATCGTAGCCAGCATGCCTATTATAGCAATAGCGTGGTAGCATAGCCATAGGTAGGCGGTGGCACCGAGGCAAGCGATAACCGCCACCGCTGGAAAGTTGGTAGCACCGGCAGAAAGCGGGAACCGCCTGAGGTGTGTCGCCGCCAAGATCGACAAAGACGAAAATCCTCAAAAGATTCAAATTTTTGGCTCCAAGTTTGGGCTCCAAATTTGAATCACTTTGAGGCTTATAAATAAATACCTTTCTTTTTCAATTTGAAAAATAGAACCCTTTTGAGAGTTAGAATCTTGGTTTTGAGCTTTTGAAAAGTCTTGAAAAGTCTTGTTCTTGCTAAGTGTTCACCTCCTTCTTCTCCTTGAGAAATCTTGTAAGAGTGTGAACCACTTGTAAAGGGTTGTAAGAGAGGGTATTTGATCCTTCCCCTTCAAAGGATTTGATAGTGGAAGAAGGGAGCCTCATCGGAGAAGGCTTTGGAAGTGGATGTAGGTCACTTTGACCGAACCACTATACATCGCTGCATCTTGATTGTGTGAGTGTTTAAATTTCTGTTTTACTTTGCTGCAAGCCTTTACTTTACTTGCTCCACTTCATTTTTTTTTTATCTTTTATGCATGCTTTAAAGTTAAAAAAAAAAAATCGGTTTCAAATGAAACGTTGGTTTCATCGCACGAAAGTTTCAAAGCTTGTTTTAAATCGCTGAAAAAAATCCATCGTTTTATCCGCTGCACTAATTCAATGCCGCAGATCTATTGTAAAAAGATCAGCGATAGAGGTCTTCCACGAGCAAATTTTTGACGTAGTTATTCGGATACAAGGTACTAAATTAAAAGATGAAAGTACCACATATCACCCACAAAACCGAAAGCTGAAGGGGCAGAAGGGTGTTTGAGACATACCTTAGATGCTTCACCAAAGGATAAAACCAAAAGAATGGACAAAGTGGCCGGAAATTTAGTGGTGGTATAATACAACCTATCATTCCTCCACAAAATGTACTCCCCTATGAAGAGGCCATGTACGGCCCCTACAACAATTCCAAAAATATGGTGGGCACCCTAAAGTGGGGAACAAAGTAGGACAGGGGGAACTACAAGATTAGACAAAAAATAAAGTTGCTAAAAAAGATAATCTCACTACAAAGACAAGCAAGGATGAACAAAGAATATGATCAACATAGAGGTGAAGAGAAGGAGGAATTTTAGATAGGGTCTTTGGATATTATAAAACCATACAAACAAACATCAATCCAAAACCGTAGCATTAAGGAAGCTTTCACCTGGGTTATATAGCCATCACCGATTTTGGAAGCGCACTTTGTGGAAGATAGCCATACTGACTTAATCCATCTAGTCCATCCATTTCCAGCTCATGTTTCGCTCAAGTTGGGACAACACGAGGCGACCCAAAGCCATCTACCAACATAACTACCCAAGGAGGCTGCCCAACCCAACCAATTTTATTATTGATGTGTGACCAGACTCAACGAGTGGTTTATCTTTGAAGTCAGGTGTCTGATGGGCAAACCTACCGCCAGAAGATTCCACTGGGAGAACTAATGAGTGATTTTGAAAATCAAATTCCCAAAATTCATGGGAACGCCGACCTCGGGGACAAGGTCAGTCCATTTGAAGGGGTGGTTTACATTGGGACCTAGCCATAAGAGTCCTAATTTAGTTTATTTCGGGATACATTCATAAAATCCCATCAGCCTAACCCTTTACAAAAGAGGTGAAGAGGTCGTAATTGGGGTTAGGTTACTTCAGAAAAGAGTCCCATTAGAAGCAGCTTATATTGGAAAGAACCTGGCCAGTGAGGAGTCCCATGTGAAAGAGTCCCATTGTAAGGGGAGTCCCATTAGGAAAAAAAGTCATATAGAGTGTAAGTCCTTGGGGAAAGAGTCCTATTAGGAAGTAGAAGTCCTATTATGGAAATGGTCCTTATTAGAATTAGGAATCTTACTGAGGAAGGAGTCCCAATTGAAGTTGGGAAGCAGGGAGTCTTGAGTAAGAGTCCTATTAGGGGTTGGGGCTTGAAGCCCCATAATGTATGTGATTCATCCTCTTTGTCAATGAATAGATCAATCCTTTGGCGTGCACTTTTGTGCAAAGAATCCTTAAAGGAAGGAAACCTATAGAGTTCCAAGGAGGCCGTGGTCCTATAGAGATCAACCCCAAGCTTAGAATCCATGAGGGTTCTAACAACCCCGAAGTTCCCTTATTTGAGTAATTTGCCCATAGTTGTTTGCAAATAAGGGAATCACTTTCTCTCTGCCGACAAGGCTTCTCAAATTTATGATGAAACAAATCCCATCCAAACTCCCTCCTTTGCACTTTATTGGTAGTAATGTATTCCACCTTGTGGCTCCAGTGGTAGTGTCTTTGCTTCAACTCTTCAGTCATACTACTCCTCCATTGGTGTGAACATACCTGAATTAGACTTGCTATCATCAACATCGACAGAAGCTTCGAACTGTAGCCCTCAACCCGAGGTTGCCATCGCCTCCATATACCAAGTAAAAGATCCTTAATCCTTCTCAAATACCTAAGGATGGTTTTATTGCTTTTTTTAGTGTCCAGCTTGATATGCTCGACACCGCCAAGATGAGATCATGTGTTGCCTCATATCATTTTCGGTACATAGCATAACATACATGAACGATCCTATTCTTTGAGGCATATGGTATTCTATCCATGTTGCCTTTTTTCAGAGGGTTTGGGACATACCCTAAAAAAATGATATTTATATCTCTGCTATTGAAAGGAAACCTCTCTTAAAATTTTCTATATGCCCAAACCTTTTTTTGATAATGGTGTCTATGTACCGACTGGGACAAGCCAAGCATCCTCTTGGATCTATATCTATAGATTCTCATTATCCCCAATACATAGGACGCTTTCCCAGGGTCCTTCATGGAGAAGTGCCTAGATAGCCAACCTTTACTGTGGAAGCATTCTATATCATTTCTAATTATAAAGGATGTCATTCATAAATATACCAAAAAGGTGATAGTGTCCCACTTACCTTCTTGTATACACAAGGTTTATTTTTTGGTTTTGAAGTTATAAGATCGATCGCCTTCATTAATCTTATGTCCCAACTTGGAAACTTGCTTCCATAGATGGACTTAAGCAACTTGCACACATTGTTTGAATTATCCTTGACATGAATCCTCAGTTTGTATTTATACCTCACCTCCTAGAGGTTGCCATTGAGGAATGCAATTTTGATCCCATGCGGAATCTCATAATCATAGTGTTCGCAATAACTAATAGAATTAAAATGGATTTTTAGCAATGGGTGAGAAAAGTTTATTACGTGATCAATACCTTGCCTTTGACTCCATATCCCATAACCACTAGTCTTTTTTTTATGTCTCTACTTTTTATCTACCCAAACTTTTTTTTGAAGATCCACTTTGTAGCCAATGGGTACAATATCCCGAGGTCCAACAACTCCTTCATGGAGAAGGTACATATGGAATCCATTTAAACTATTTCATAACTTCTTGGATTTCCTTTCCATATGTTGTATGGCCAAGAGGGTGGGTGAGGATCAATATCTGCAACATTATAACCGAGATATATCCCATAATCTCTTTAGAAGATGGGATCTAAATAAAGAAATAAATTTGAAGGTTATGTGAGAACCATTTTTTTGTCCCATTCAAGTTGTTGGAATGGTGGCATATTAGGGTTCTCCAACCTCCTCAAACAAAGTGTTCTGGGTCTCCAGGTCAAGAATGGTGTTATTCTCAAGGAATGCTTCTTTACTACAAAGACCTTTTGGTCTTCATGGTAGAAATAATACCCACAAATTTCTTTTGGGGTATCAACTAAAGATAGAACTAATTACTGGTCCTAGATTCCAACTTGGATTATTTTGGCTCTTTGGGTCCTTTGACACCCCAGTCATTAACAACCTCAAGAGTTGAACTTCTTCCCATTCCATATCTAAAGAAAACCATCCGTCCCTCTATATCTTAGTTGAAGATCTATTTTAACCTTGAGGAGGGAGATTAGGGAGGGCATATTTTCTTAATGAGATGGTAGGAGGGTGCCATTCCACCATTAAGAATGCACCAAATCTGTCGGGAAGGTGGAGGGACCGGGACATCTCATCATGACGGAAGAACAAAAAAAAAAAAACAAGAATGGATTTCCTATAGAACGCATTTGGTCATCGTAAGATTGAAAGAGCAAAAAATCAAAAACAAAAAATGGCCACGCGGTAAAAGAAGATAGGGAGGGACACCTTTTGATATAGTGAATTATTATCTCCATAATAATTCACCAACTCATCGACTATGGATGTACTAGGCCACTACGCCATATAGTCCCCAAATGGTACAAGGGATATAATCCATCGGACCTATTTGTCCTCAGTTACCATGTATCTATAGTCCCTCATCCATCTAATATCCCAAAGACCATATATTGGGCATGGTAAAGTCGTGCCCATATGGAATCCTATTCGAAGTCTCTCTTCATCCGGGATTCTCGGAGAGAACTCTTTCTCTCTCAATCCAGAACGACCCTAGCTAGGGATTTTGCTGAGCGAGCAACACACGGGATATTCATCTCATGATATTGAGAGTGGATGATCCTCTATTGACACACAATTGCCTTTCGTAAGGTTGGCTACCATTTCAAAACCCACTATACTAGATCCGGAGCTCTCCAAACCTATAAGTCCGATGTCAAAGAATGGAGTACTCAAACAAGGCATCTTTGGTGTCTCAAGTCTAAGGACCAAACACACTATTGGGACTATACAAAATTTGTTCAACATTAGGTATCATTAACCATACAACATTTAGTAAGCGATCAATAGGTGAACTCATTCTCCAATGAGCACTTGCATTATACCTCTAGTGTCCCCACATAAGTTACTATGAGACCAATCACCTCCATCATATAGATGAGTATACATGCACACAAGTCTATCGGTTATCTTCGATGTCCTCATATCGAGTAACCTATGACCGTGATGATTTAGGATCTGTGTTTAAAGGTATATCGGTCTCATTATCATGATCTCATCATGATCCGATTCCATTGCATAGATCCATGGACATCACAATATTCATCTAGATAATGTGAGAAAAATAATAATAATATATGAAGAGATCAACGTAACATGTCACACGGTGCCATCACTCACGTGATTGGCTTGTAGGGCACCTACAACCAACAATCTCCTACTTGACCTAAAGCCAATCACCTACGTATTGATCCCCATCAGACCTTTGTGACACTCAAATAATATCTGAGTCAATGGCTTTGTTAGTGGATTTGCAATATTATCTTTTGGATGGAACTCTTTTCCACTACTACATCTCTCTTGGGCCACGATCTCTTCGATCAAGTGGAACCTCCTCGAGCGTGTTTAGACTTTTGATGAGACCTAGGTTCCTTCGCTTGAGTAATCCCCCCATTATTGTTGCCAATATATAAGAATCGTTTTTTTGTTGTTCGATATGATTCCTAAATCTATGATGAACTTCTTCATCTAGACACCTCCTTTTTGTTGCCTCTACCGTAATAATATATTCGCCTCTATGGTCAAGTCGGTAGTAGTATCTTGCTTTGGAACTTTTCCAACATCTTGCTCTCTCCATTCAAGGTGAAGACATACCCTGAATTTGACTTGCTATCATCGACATCGATTGGAAGCTCGAAGTCCGTGTAGCCCTCAAACTCGAGGCTACTACCTCCATATACTAGTAAAAGATCCTTAGTCCTTCTCAAGTACTTAAGGATACACTTTTACTATTTTTTAGTGCTCCAAGCTTTGGATCTGCCTGATACCTACTCGTGACACTCAAAGCATGTGCTACATCAGGCTTGGTACATAGCATAGCATACATGATAGACCCTATCACTGAGGCATATGGTATTCTATCCATGTATGCCCTTTCTTCAAGAGTCTTTGGGGACATACTCCTAGAAAGTGATATTCCATGTCTCATAGGTATGAGACCTCTCTTGAAATTTTTTTCATGCCAAACCTTTTGACAATGGAGTCTATGTACCTGGACTGGGACAAGCCAAGCATCCTCTTGGATCTATCTCTATAGATCTGAATCCCTAGAATATAGGATGCTTCCCCTAAGTCCTTCATGGAGAAGTGTCTAGATAGCCAAGCTTTTTTGTGGAGAGCATTCCTACATCATTCCCAATGATTAAGATGTCATCCACATATAACACCAAGAAGGTGATAGTGCTCCCACTTACCTTCCTATACACACAAGGCTCATCTTCATTCTTAACAAAGTCATAAGATCCGATCGCCTCATCAAATCTTATGTTCCAACTTTGGGAGTTTGCTTTAGTCCATAAATGGACTTAAGCAATCTCTGCACACCTTATTCGGACTATGCTTGGACATGAACCCCTCAAGTTGTATCATATACACTTCCTCTTTGAGGTTGCCATTGAGGAATATAGTTTTCATGTCCATCTACTAGATCTCATAGTCATAATGTGTTGTAATAACCAATAGAATTTGAATGGATTTCAAAGCATAGCTATGGGGTGCAAAGGTTTTGTCATAATCAACACCTTGTCTTTGATAATACCTCTTAGCCATTAGCCTTACTTTATGAGTCTACACCTTTCCATCTACTCCGATATTCTTTTTGAAGATCCATTTATAGTCGATGGGTATGATACCCTCAAGTGCATTAATAAGGTTCTAAACCTTGTTAGAGTACATAGATTCCATCTTAGAATTCATGGCTTCTTGCCACTTTCTAAAGTCTTTGCTCATAACAGCCTTCTCATAAGTATAAGGATCAATATCCTGAGTGTCCTCTCCACTGATATGTTCTACATATCTCTTAGGAGGATATGACACTATCAGACCTACACAAAATTGGAACTTGTATGTTAGGTACCTGAACAGGCTTGATCTCTAAAATGATGCCTGAGCTGGGTTCTCCAACCTTGCTCAACTCTATCATGCTCCCACTATCTTTGCCAAGAATGTGTTCCTTCTTAAGGAACACTGTTCTATTGGCAATAAAGACATTTTGGTCCTCGGGGTGATAGAAATAATACCCACAAGTTTTCTAAGGGAATCCTATGAACTTGCATCATTTCATCTTGGACTCCAACTTATCGGGGTCGTGTCATTAAAGGGGGCAGGGCAGCCCCAAATCTTAATAACCTTAAGATTGGGCTTCTTCCCTCTCCATATCTCATATGGTGTAGACACTATCGATCTAGATGGAACTCTATTTAGAAAAGGTAAATTATGGTCTCATAGGGCATATCCCCAAAATGAGATGGGTAGGTCAGTGAAACTCATCATGGACCCACACCATATCTAATAGTGTGTGATTCCTCCTTTTGATACACCATTGAGCTATGGTGTATAAGGAGGTGTCCATTGGGATAGAATCCCATGGTCCTTGAGGAACTGGGTGAATTATACTCAAGTATTCTCCTCCTCGATCTGATTGAAAGAGTTTTAATACTCTTTTCAGTCTAGTTCTCTACTTCATTCTTATACTCCCTAAATTTCTCAAAAAGGCTTTTAGACTTATACTTCATCAAGTACACATGTCCATACCTAGAGAAATCATTAGTAAAAAGTAATGAAGTAGGAATAACCACCTATGGCATGAGTTGACATAGGACCACATACATCACTATGTATGAGTTCTAGTAACTCAATGGCTCTCTCTCCAGTTCCACTAAATGGAGAGTTGGTCATTTTTTCCATGAAGGCAAGGCTTCAAGTTGTATATGACTCATAGTCAAATGGATCTAAGTATCCATTTTTTCAACAACTTTTGAATCCTTCCCTCATGGATATGACCTAGCCTACAATGCCACAAATATGCATTGTTCACCTCTTCTCATTTCCTCTTGGCCATGCTTACATTCATGATGTGTGAAGAAGTATATTTAGCATAAACAAACCATTATGCAATGTCCCTCTAGTAATGATCTTATCATTCTTATTGATTGAACAATAATTGTTCTCAAAAAAAGCACTTTATAACCATTTAATGTCAAACATGAAATGGAAAAATAATATTTTTTGATAATAGAGGGAACAAAATAACATGCATCTAATGTAATAATAGCTCCATCAGGCAGGTGTAGAGTGACCTCGCCCGATAACAACAAAGTAACAACTCTTGCTCCATTGCCCATCTTGAGGTCCATCTCGCCTTTTGCCAATCTCCTATGCCTTAGAACCACGCAATGAATTACAAGATATGATAAGCACTATTGGTAGATCCAATACCCATGCATTATCACAAGAATCTAACACATGGAGACTGATCATGAAAGTACCTAAAAGCTTTTCCAAGCTTTTTTTTTCACTTTTTTTTTACAAGATACGCCTTGTAGTTCCTCTTCCAATGCCCATCTTGACCATAGTGGAAGCATTGGCCTTTGTCCTTTTTTTGGGTCAATTTTGGCAACCTTTGCCTTACCCATTTTTGCCCTTGCCCTTACCCTTCTCAAGGGTCTTCCCTAGCCTTCCTTTTCCTTTTGGTCTCACCAACATAGAGAACTAATTTCTCTTTCTTGATAGTGCTCTCTACCTCCCTCAACATATTGAGGAGCTCAAGGAGAGATACCTCAAGTTTGTTCATATTGAAATTCATGATGAACTAAGAAAAGGAATCTGGTAGGGACTAAAGTATAAGATCAAACACATAGGTTATCATCTAGGACCATTCCTAGACCTGTGAGTTTTTTTCAATCCACTCTATCATCATCTTCAAGACATGGTTTTGAACCGGTGTCCCCTCAGTCATCCTAGCATGGAAGAGACTCTTGGATATCTCATATCATTGAGTTCTTCCTTATTCCTCAAATAGTTTATGGAGGTGTAGGAGTATGGAATGAGCATCCATGTTTTCATGTTGTCTTCTATAACTCAAGAGTCATAGAGGCTAACATGTAACACTAGTGAGAGTGGAATCATCTATATATTTCACATATTGGGCAAACTCTTCTTGAGGAGCTTTTGCCTCAGGGTTGGGGGCATGACCATATCTAGGACATATGATTTTTTTCATTGTAAGAACTATTCTTAGGTTGTGGAGCCAATCCATATAATTTGGACCAGTGAGGTGGTTGGCATCAAGTATGCCATGTAGAGGGTTTGATGATGACATGTTTTTGATAAACATGGGAGATATAGCATAAGTAAATAACACAGATTTTTACAAAAAATAAACAATCAAGATATGGACTTCTATCTTGACATGCTCCCACTAATTTTTCTAGTGAGTCACATGACACCCTCATGCACATGAAACAAAAGTCTCGGATAGACTTCTAGTGGGGATCGGGATCCAATCGGCATCTTAGTGCAACCTCGAGGGACTCGACCAATCACACTAAGCCCAAAAGGTAGACAACTCTTGCCAATCACAACTCCTTGTGATTCCCATCATATTTGGCCTCCAAACCACCATGGCCTCGAGGGACTCGACCAACCATGATGATCAGTTAAGTCATCACCATCATTACAAGATAAGATGAGTTTCGATGATATGATATGCCCTCGAGGGACTCGACCAAGCATACCATGTCCTTAGGGTCACGGTGACATCTCTATGTCGAAGACAAGATAGCGAGAGATGAAAAATAGGTGAGCCTCGAGGGACTCGACCAACTCGCCCACGTCGAGAATGGGTTCCTACCGCCCCTAACGATGGAAGGCCACGTGGGTCAATCTTATTGCCTCATGCTTACCAACTTAATATTATCATAGGAGGGGTTTTAGGTTTGGTCTCATGATATGACATGTCACACACATACATATTTAATATATTTACATCACATGCAAAATATATATATACTTATCTAGTAGGTGTATAGCATTCACATGCACAAGCACACTAGATGATCATGGACTTCAACCTAATATGATTAGGCTTCGAGCCAGTAGGCCTAATCATTTACATCAAGATCTATGTGCATATTAGTGCATCTCTATGCATGGTGATCATCCATCTCATCATCATCGTCGGATCTCGGGGACACCTCGACGCATCTCCATGCGTCATGATGATCATCTGAATCGCCCAAAGGGTCCCGCTACCACCTCTCAGGGCTTTCGCCAGACCTCTAGGATAATTACAACATAATTACATGGCATGCAAGCCTCGACAATCAAAAAAAAAATGAAGGCTCGCAAGCCCCAATAATCACATACACACATCACAAAGTCCATGATCATCTTCCCACATCACATCACATCACATCACATGTATATATCATGTAGGATTACTAGATAAATAATAATAGTTACTTAAACCTTTTAAATAACTAAAATTTGAAATCAGGGGACATGTAAGAAATTTTTTAAAAATTTAAAGGGTATTTTGGTCATTTATCATAAAGGACAAAATTAGAATTTTTAAAATTTCAAGGCAAAAACAAAAACTATTTTTGGTTCAAAAACCCTTAATTCCCTATTTCCCCATTGTTTGGCTTTGCACCATATCGCAAGGGCGGGCATGGCCATACATGCCTTTGGCATGTTGTTGGGCATGGTGGGCCAGCTTCATGCCGTTTATCGGCGTTGGCACCCGCGGGCTTGCTGGGTCGCCTCTTATGGCCGATGCCTTGCGGCCGCCGGCGCATTTTGATGCCTCATGGCTGCCGCCCCCGGTGGTCTTGGGCGAATGGCCATGCGTGCCACCGGGCGAACCTACTAGGCCGCCAGGCGCCAATGGCAACAGGCGGGGTGCAGCCACGCCCTTGTCGCTTTTCCCCTCAGGCCTAGGTGCCACCACATGAGCCACCGCCGCCACCATGGTTTCACCGCATAGATGGCCATACGCAATGCAACAATAGTGCCAAACAAAACTAAGGGAAAGCAACAATAGTTGTCCCTTTTGGATCTAAAACCACGCATCAATGATTTTGGCATCAAAAAAGCACATCCAAAACACAACACATGTAGTTTATAAGCCAATCATCGCACGATGAACCTGGCTCGATGATACCACTAGAAAAATGGGAGATTCGACATCTCATGCACAAGTGGAAAAAAAAAAAAACAAGATCGGATTTTTTCATAGTTATGTACTTGGCCATCGGGTGACGATTGGTGTGCAAAAATCATAAATCCAAAAAAAAATGCATGTATCATGTTAGAAGCATTACCTGGGGAGATCGTATATCCCAAAAAAAAATTTTAGATCCGATGAAGAGGATGAAGGAGCACTAGCGTACTCCTCTCTCTAAGCGGTAATCCAATGGACATGCAAGAACGACGCTCCTCGATCATCATGGGATCTCTCTCCACGTGCACCACAAGGCTGCCGGAGCCAAGGAGGAGGAGAGGAGATCGAGGAGAATAGGAGGATGACTACCAAGAGCTCTCTAACCTATGAACCGAGAGGTTCCTCCTATTTATAGAGGTGGAGGAAGCTTATCCTTAACAAATCCTATTCACATTGGATCTCTATCCAATTGGATCTCATTGGATCTTATCCATAGGATCCAATTTGATCTCATCCAATTGGATCTTATCCAATCATTTAATTGGATCTCATCCAATTACCCAATTGGATCTCATCCATAGGATCCAAACTAGGGGCTTTTGCAGATATCTCATATCCGCATTCCTCTACCATCGCAACATCCACCTTATGTGTGTGACCCTCAGGTCCGATACGAGCTGGCCATGAGTCGCTCCTCATCGTAACTCCTTTAACTCAAAACACTTTTTCGATATAGTGAATTATTATCTCCATAATAATTCACTTGACTCATCGACTATGGACGTACTAGGCCACTACGCCATAGTCCCCAAATGGTACAAGGGGATATAATCCATCAAACCTATTTATCCTCGTTACCATGTATCTATAGTCCCTCATCCATCTAATATCCCAAAGACCATATATTGGGCATGGTAAAGTCGCCCATATGGAATCTTGTCGAAGTCTTGCTCTAATGGGATTCTCTTGGAGAACTCCTTCTCTCAATCCGAACGACCCTAGCTAGGATTTTTTTTTTGCTTGAGCACACACGGATATATCATCTCATGATACCAAGAGTGGATGATCCTCTATTGACACACAATTGCCTTCGTAAGGTTGGCTACCATTTTAGAGAACCGACTATACTAGATCCGGAGCTCTCCAAACCTATAAGTCCGGCGTGTCAAAGAATGGAGTACTCAAACAAGGCATCTTTGGTGCCTCAAGTCTAAGGACCGACACACTACTGGGGACTATGGAATCATTATTCGACATTAGGTATCATTAACCATACAACATTCTATAAGTGGATCAATCAGTGAACTCATTCTCCAATGAGCACCTTGCACTATACCTCTAGTGTCCCCACACAAGCGACTATGAGACTAATCACCTCCATCATATAGATGAGTATACAGCACTAGTCTATCCGGTTATCTCGATGTCCTCATCGAGTAACCTATGACCAAGATGATTTAGGATCTGTGTTTTAAAGGTATATCGTCTCATTATCGTGATCTCATCATGATCCCATTCCCATTGCATAGATCCATGGACATCACAATATTCATCCAGATAATGTGAGAAAATATCAATAATAATATGTGAAGAGATCGACGTAACATGTCACAAAAGTGCCATCACTCACATGATTGGCTGTTAGCATATAATACAATACATTGTTCCTAACTCCATTTGATTTATTTCAACCATGATGATATTGTTTTGGAAGCAAAAATACTTATTATGATATGTTGATGTACTTTAGAATTAAAAGGCAGCATATGTGGTGGCTTTTGAGTGAAAAACATGCAAGGCAATAAGGCCTTTAACAATTCAGATCAAAGGATGATTTTGGTGAGAGATGACCCACAAAGTCGGATTCCATATCTTTCTATGAAGAATGACCCTTATTGGAGAGGATCATGTTCATGATTTGCTACCAATTTTAAACATTTCTAGAGTTTCATTTAGTAGCAAGTTTTCCTTCTTAGGTTGCCTCTAAATGTTGGGTACTTGGTGCATGGAAGGTTCCTTCCTCCATTGTTATTTTATGCTTTTTCATTCACTATTTGAAAAAAAGGCAGTTTTTTAATAAATTATACTTTTTTACTAATTAATCTACATTCATCGAATAAATCATGAAAAGCACTCAATAGTTCATCGAAAAGATAAATTTTCATCTAATGAAACTTACCTCTTTAATAGGGGTCGGCTAGATCATTTACATGTAGTTAGCAATCTCCTTGTTGCTTTGCTCCAAAATTTTTGGAAGTGCTTGAATCATCAAAACTTCATTGAGTGCCTTCTTCTTCTTTAGTCAAAGTTTTTTTTCTTCACTTGGGGGCATTTACTTTGAATTATCTCGCTTCTTACATTCATTGTAAATAATTTTATTTTTTCTTGAGTACAATTTATTTTTAGTGAAAATTTTTAGATTTGCTTCTTCTTATGAATTTTTAAACTTTTTTTTAAGAGTTGTCAAGTCATCATCATAATCCTCATCACTTGAACTTTTCTTTCATGTGGTCTTCAGGCAGGTTCTTAGTTCCAAATCCTTCTTGTTCTTTGGAAGGTTGTTCTCAAGTTCTTCTAATTCATTTTGCATGTCATTTCATAGAGTAGTTAGAGATCCAATAAATTCTTGATTCAAAAAATTTTTCAAATCCTTGGCCTCTTGAATGATCATTACTTTTAGGTCCCAACACTTAGAAGGGATTTTAAGTTTTTATTAATAAGATCAAAGTTAAAAAACTTTTTACCAAGAGCTTTTAGTCCATGTATTTACTATACATCTATAAATACAAAGGGTGTATATGTCTTCAATGATCTCAATTGGTCCGGCCAAGTCCATATGAAATAATTCGTAATGGTCTATGAACTAAAAGATTTATTTTAGACTTTAAAACACTACTAGTGTTTTTGTGTGTGATTTTAAGTATATGCCAAATGTCAAAAGAATGCCTTTAAATAAAAATGATTGAATTCATTTTATCTAAAGCAAAACAAGGCATTCATAGCCAAGCATTCATTCAAAGAGAAAGTCCCTTTTCTAACTCAGTTTCCAATCATTTATTAGAAGAATTTTATTTTTGAAAATCATTTTTTGACAATATTCCATAACTCAAAATCTATCAAGAAATTAGAAAATCCTCAAAAAAAGATTATAGTTTTCTTCAATACATGTAATAATAGCCCATCATCAATAAGTGGATGTATGATTGAATGACCTCTTGATTGCCCACAAATATCATCTCTTGGGTTTCTAAAACCAAAATAAAGAGGACCTGTACTGAGCTTACCAATTGTTAGGGATCAAAATTTATATAACCATTAAGGGGGGGGGGGGTGTCCGTCCGTGGCTTATGGGGTGTGGGGGGGTCAATTATCCAATTGTCATTAAAGTTAAAATATTGATTTTGGAAAATCATTTCATGAAAATGTTTACTTGATGAAAACACATTTTACCAAAGGCGTTTAACTTTGAATACGTGTTGGGTGCATTTTGAGAAGAAGTAGGCGTTTTGCAGTTAAGTAAAAAAGATAAGGAAAAAAAGAAAAGTGCATGGTAAAGAAGAGAACACACTAATTTATAGTGGTTTAAATTTTAGGACCTAGTGTTCCACTCTCCTCATAATCCACTAATAAGATCATCGGTTTTTACAATTGATCTTTTTCTTCAGGGAAAGATCATTACCCATTTATAGAACTCTTAGGAGTTCTCACTCTCTTTTAGCACAACCTTCTAACAACATTTAGAATTGGTGGAGGTGAAATGTCAGGGTTTAGCTGTTTATTTCACTATAGATCTCAATTCTTTTTGTTCACTTCGCTATGTTTAAAAAGTTGAGAACTTTAAGAGGTATTTATAAACCTCAACTAGCTTTAAAAATAGAGCCAAATTCCAATTTATCTCAAATTTCTAGTAAATAACTCATAACCACGCTAGTTGACTTTGACTCTTTCTCTTAACCATTACCCGTGGAGCCTTTCAAGAGTATACTACTACTAGATAGAATCACAAATTGAAACAATTAAGTGGTACCATCACAGAGCGAAAACTAGGCATGCCACCACTTGGAAGTTAAAACAAAAAGTCGACGGTCCCCACCACCAGACACATGAAAGGTGATCTTGGAAGCCCAACAAGGTGGTAAAAATCTATAGAAATATGAAAACCACCGCAGTGTGGTTCAATAACACTTGCTTTGGGCCATGAGTTTGACCCAAACTAGCAGATATAGGCAGTTGGTTTTAACAAAGTTAGTGGATTACCTCCCATACCAACTTTCTAATTACCCCTAACTATAACAGGGGGGGCATATACTAAAGCATATAAGTGCCTTAAAAAATTTCATTTTAACAATCTTTGAAATGACATTATGCATAGATGAACTCTGGATCGATGAAAACAACCGGATTGACAAAGTTTTTTTTGAACTCTCAACGATCTTCTTGGCGAAGGAGAGAATGAGCTTTGGAAAGCTCAAATCTTGAATACAGACAGAAAAACTTCAACGCCAAGAGAAGAATGAACTCCGGCGTACATTTTTCGAGCAAGCTCCCAATGAACTTTTTGGTAAATCCAGCAACACTCCTAACAAACCCGGACTTCTTAAGGGGAACTCTAAAACAATGAATCATTAGATCTTTGCCAGTGGCTATTAGAACTTTAACGATAGATTTTTTAGTGATAAAAAACAAGTTTGAAACTGCACGAATGAATGCAACATTTAGTTTGAACTTGGAAAAGATTACATTTTTAACTTTAAAGCATAATGAAAAGAAGAAGAAGATGAAGATGAAGTTGAGTAAATAAGGCAGCATATGAAAATGGTTTGCAGCAAAGTAAGTTGCAAGAAAGTAAATGCAAAAACCAATTTATAGTGGTTGGGTCATCCGACCTACATCCACTTCCAAGCCTTCTCCCGATGAGGCTCCCAACTTCCACTAGTAAATCCTTTTTTTGAAGGGAAGGACCAAACACCCCTCTTACAACCCTTTTTACAAGAAGTTCACACTCTTACAGATTTTTCAAAGAGAAAAAGAGGTGAACACAAGCTATTGAAAACTAGACTTTCCCAAGCCTTTTTCTCAATTTTTCTAAGGGTTGAGAAAGGAGGGGTATTTATAGATCCAAAGTGGATTCAAATTTGGGCTCCAAATTTGAATTCAATTTGATTTTCGGTGTTATGGGTTGCTACGCCTGTCGTTCGGTGCTAACCACTTGTGTCGGGTCTGTCGGCACAATCGTACCTGCTGAGGCAAAGCATACCGCTCGTCAGGTTTTCAGGCGGTACTACCGCCAAGGCAAGGCGATAGCCGCCTACCACCTTATTATTCCACCTAAGTGGTTGCTTGGTGGTGCCACCCAACCATTGATTTTAACCTCCCAACCAAATCAACTTTCTAGTTTCAAAAGCTCACCAAAACGGGTCCCAAACAAGGCCCAAATGGGCCAAATTTGGTTTAAAGGATTAACACCTAATCCTAAACCAAATTAATGTGCTAACTACAAATTTTAAAGACATTTCCTAAGCTATTACAAAGTCCACAAGTCAAGACTTCTTTGGTGAGCTTTTGGCGAACTTCGATGGTCTTGAATGAACCCTCAAAAACCATTCTTGGACTCCGGCAAGCTCCCGGACTTCACGATGATCTTGGTGAGTTCAATGAGCTTCTTTGGCAAGCTCCGATCTTTCTTGGCAAGCTTCGTGAACTCAGATGAACCTTGGGTGAAACTCAAAAAAACCCTTGACAAGCTCCCTACTGGATGTTCGTCGGTTCGGCAACACTCCCAATGAATCTTGGGACTTAAATTCGAACTCTTGAACTCCCAACCATCCATCCCACTTGTCTTCTTCGGCACTTTGTTTTGCTTTACGTCTTTATCTTCATCGTAGTTAATCCTCGCACAAACAAACAAACACTCTACTTGATCTAGATAGTTATTACAACGCCAATTGACTTTATCAATTGCGCCGACGCGTCATTGGTCGACGCTTCGTCGATCCTTCAGACACATCGTCCTCTCTTATGGTCCATTGCCCAATGGCGGATGACCTCCACAACCCCGATATCCTTGGCACAACATGCTCTTCTTGGCTCGATGCCCGACATATAAAGCCTTTAGCGATTGTCGTAGAACCTCGCTCGACATCCAATATCCGGCGCGTGATCACCTCCGGTACAACGTCAATTTCCTCTAGCATCAACTGTCTAATAATCATTCGATAGTAGACTGCGTAACTCAAAACGTAGTTAAACAATAAATCACAATCAATTGGTTTCATCATCAAAATTTGAGATTCAACAATCTCCCCTTTTTTGATGATGACAACTACTGATGACTAACGAAAGTTAACCATAACTCCCCAGGAGTTTAAACAAACTCCCCCCCTATCAATATGCCATTGATAGAAACCTTGGATTATCCCAAATCCAAGCAACATTCATCACAATGTTAAGAGAAAACAACAAAACCATCATGCAAATATATAAAAATATTCAATCAATGCATGAAGTCATCAATCTACTTCTCCCCTATGTCATCAACAAAAAAGGAGAAGTAACATCATAACTAGTTTTAAAAGGATATGCAAATTTTACAATCATACTAGCTATCAATCACATCATAATTAAAGCATAGCTTTGCAATACAACATCCAATCATACCATTCAATCATAGCAAGTTTTTTTAAGAATGGGCAATGATGCAATTTTTTTTTTTACTTGCTTCTTGAGATGTGCAAGTTGCACTTTCTTTTGCTTCCTTTGCATGTTCTAGCTAGCAAAATTTTTTCTTTGTGATACATAAGCTAGCAATAAATCTTCTCCCCTTTGTTTTTTGTCAAAAAAAGTGGAGTACAAATAGTCAATGCTTTGATCATGACAAAATAACAAATTTACAACATGAATTTTCAGCATATTAAGTCATGAATTCAAGGGAGTCAAAAAATCATGATATGAGAGAAAAAGATGATAAGCAAGCAATCAATAATGATAAACAAGCTAACATACTTTTACAACATGCAAGTTAGCTTCCTTTCAATTCTTCTCTTTTGTAACTAAGTTTCACCTTTGCATGCTATCAACTTTTTTTGTTTGCAATGAGCTAGCAATTATATATAATCACTTTAAACATATATGCTAACTTTTCATTAAAACATACAAACATAAAGGCATGACAAGTGTAACATTTCAAATTTTTGAAGTTTTGCATTTTGCTTCTTTTGAGATAGTCAAGATAGCAATATTTGCATCCTTTGAGATAGCAATCCTTAACTTCTTGTGAAATTGCAAGGTAGCAATTTTTTCTCCCCCTTTGTCTTTGTCAAAAAAGAAGGGAGGACTAAATGGCTAAAAATTTCAATCATTATACAAGCCATTTTTTCATATCAATTATAAATTTGCATCAATAAAAATATACATCAATTGTTCAATCATCACATGATGCAAATAAGACAACAATGCAAAGAAATCATGTCATGAAGGATATCAATATGTAAATTCAACAAGGATCAAAACCAAAAGATATCATTCATGATTCATAACTTTTTTTTTAGCAAGATCAAAATTCATATTTATCAATTTTTTAATTCAAGATAAATGTCATACAACCAAGAATCATGATATATAAAAGCATATCAATATCAAGGATCAAATCATGATTACAAGTGCTAACATATTTTTTTTTTTCATTCATTTTCAAGCCATGATAAAAGAATAAATTAATGATTCAATCATTAAGCACAACTCTTTTACATCATTTTTTTGAATCATATAAGGCTTACAAAAATATCAATTCATGATAAAGGGTATACAACCAAGAATCATGATGCATAAAAAACATATCATTCTCATAGATCAAGTCATGATTCATTGATTCATCATAAGGCAAATTTCTTTTCAATCATCAATTTTTCAATTACCACATAAGACATACAAGCCAAAGAATTCTTGTCATTTCTATATTATGAAAATATATGATAATAAGGCTCATGATTCATTTAAAAAGATATAGCATAAAAAAGCAACTTGATTCATGCATAAGAATTCCAAGTATCAAGTATTAAGATATCAAGACTTGGATTGTGATAAAGCTCACTCAAGTTCGAATCATCAAAATCATTAACATAGTTTATGAGATTCACAAAAAAAAACATAAACTTGAATTGTTCTCCTCTTTGGTAAATGATCAAAAAAAAGAAGCAATCATTTTCGAGATTCAAAATGCTAGCAATTTGCATTAATCATGACAAGTGATACATCAAAAGTCTACATCAATATTTCAATCAACAAGTCATGAAGCATACAAAGTAGTATTGAAACATGAGAGAAAAGTTCAAATTATCAAATCATAATCAATTCATCAAAAATCACTTCTATAATTTATGAGATTCTTAAGATATCATGAAATCATTAATCTTGATAAGATAGTAAATATAATTTCTTTATGTTTCATCATATAAGTATGTCTTTTGCCTTTATATGCCAAATCAAAATATTCAAAACCGAAAGACAAACTTCATTATAAAAATTGTCAAGACAAAAATATAACATCATTTCAAGACATGAGATTTAATTTATCATGATAATGTGTTTCATTTTGTTTTCAAACAAGTGTGCTCATGTTTCAAAAGATGAGTATCAAATTTAAGATCAAAACATGAGTTTGTCATCAAGATATGATATCACAAAGTCATTAAGCATGATAACAAACTTTTAATATTTTCATTTCAATGATGATTTCATAATGTATGTTCAAACATTTATATGGAACCCATCATTGTATAAATTCAAAATACAAGTTTGTCATTAAACCCATTAAGATCAAATGCATCAAAATCTTTCATTCGAAAATTTTAATAAGAGCAACATAAATTGATTACATGTGAGCATGTATCAACATTTTCAAAGCAAAGACGTAAAGTTTCATAAAAAAGACCGTTAAGACCAAACACATCAAAAATAAAACATCATGATTAAAATATTTTTTAACTTTTTGTGTTTTTTTTATGTGGTTGATCTTATATAAGCATGTTCAAAACTTTCATGTAAAAACAAAATCATCAATATGCTTGCTTCTATTTTTTTTGATCATATTTGGTGTGCAAGCATTATCTTGAAACATGCTATTAATTTTTTTGTATAAAAAAATCATGCATCTTGTTTGAAATCAAAAGCAATATAAAATCATCAAGATTCATGAATTTATAATGATCATATGTATGGAGCATTTTCATTTATCAAGCAAGATTTCACATAAGCATGCCCAAAACTTTTTTTTGCATGAAAGATATGTATCAAATTTAAAGCCAAAAAATGATATGAAAATCATCAAGATTCATGGATTCATTATGAATATATTATTTCAAAATATGAGATTTCAAGTCATCAAGTATGATACAATCATTAAGCATGTTTTCATGATACATCATCAAAGTCATTTTAATTCTTTCTTTCATTTGTTATAACAAGATGATCAATGCTCAAACTTTTGCTAAAATCATACATCATTTTAAAAATCTGAAAAATAATTTTTTCATGAAAACCATTAAGTCCAAATATAACACAAGGCAACATCAAAACCACATTTCTTTCATTTTGAAAATTTGTGGGTTGGGGTCTATATAATTGATTTCATGAAGACATGTATCAATAAAAAAATTTCATCATAAAAAAGGGTTAAAACCCATTAAGCCAAGATGAAAGTTTTCAAATTATAATCAAGATACATACATCTATCATCAAAAGATTTTCAAGAAATTCATACATAGATATGTATCATGTTTAAGATTGAAAACCAATATGGAAAGTATACATGAAATTTCATCATCTCAAAATGTCATCTTAATTTGTCATGAAAACAATTAGACCAAAAAAAAACGTTAATCCACAACATAGAGTCAAATCAAAACTTCAAAAAAACTAATGCATGTTACAAAATCATCAAGCATCATGTTTAGAAATGAAAAAATATAAAACATCAAGATACACATGCATGGATTAATCCTAAGCATTATCACAAATCATGCATCATTCATATTTTTTAATTTTCTAGAAAGAAAAAAAAATTACTAGAAAGGAAAAAAGCAAAAAAAAATCCTACCAACTATTTCAAGCAACTCATGAAAGGATCATGTAATTTCAAAGTAAGGTAAAAAAACAACTTGGGTGAGTTTCTTACCTCATCATTTTAAAAAACCATCAAAGCCCATTTCGCCTCTTCTTTACTTGATTCTTCTTTGCAACCCTTCTTCTTCTTCTTTGGCCTCTTTCTCCATTCAAGTTCATTTTGTTTTTTTTAATTTTTGTTTAATGAACTTGTTAACATTCATTGTTATGTGTTCAATGTCCTCATTGTCCTCATCACTTGAGTCATCACTCAAGTGGCATTCATTTGTAGGATGTTCCAAATCCTTCTTGTTCTTTAGAAGGTGGTTCATATGTTCATCATGTTCAAATGTTCCAAGAAACTCATTTCATAGGTCATTAGTGAACCAATTAGTTCTTCAATGAAAAATCATTTAAATTTTTTAGTCTCTTGTATTATGGTTTTTTTTTGGATCCCACCTTTTTGGAAGGGATCTTAAAATCTTGTTTAGTGAGTTCAAAATTCAAAAAACATTTACCAAGACTTTTAGACTATTGATGACATCATCCAGAAATGGGAGAACATGTCATCGATAGTCTCACTTGGTGTCATTGGAAAAACCTCAAAATCATGCAATAAAATATTTACTTTCAGTCTTTGACTCTACTAGTTCCTTCATGCGTGATTTCAAGAGTTTGCCAAATGTCAAAAGCCATTTTCGCACATAGAAATCCGATTGAACTCATTTTTTGTCTAAAAGCACAAAATAAGGCATTCATAGCCTTTGCATTTAAAAAAATGATCTTTTTCTCCAAATCCGACCATTAGTTTCGGTTTAGAGGGAAGTTGAAATCCATTTTCAATGATGTTCCATAAGTTTAAATCCAGAGAAATCAAGAAAACTCTCATTCAGTTTTTCAATATGTGTAGTCGAACCGTTAAAGAAGCGATTGGACAAAAAAATCAAAAGCCCTCTTGAAAACCATTTAGAGCCATTTCTCAGGGTGTAAATCGAAAGAGAAAGAACATGGCTCGATACCAATTGTTAGGGATCGGCGACACTAAGAGGGGGGGTGAATTAGTGCAGTGGTAAAAAAATGATAGATTTTTTCAGTGATTTAAAACAAGTTGGAAACTTTCATGCAATGAATGAATGCAACATTTTCGTTTGAAACGAAAAAGATTGCATTTTAACTTTAAAGCATCGTAAGAAGATGAAGATGAAGTTGAGTAAATAAGGCAGCAAATGAAAATGGTTTGCAGCAAAGTAAGTTTGAGAAAGTAAATACAAACCGATTTATAGTGGTTGGTCATCCGACCTACATCCACTCCCGAAGCCTTCTTCGATGAGGCTCCCAACTTCCACTAGCAAATCCTTTTGAAGGGGAAGGACCAAACACCCCTCTTACAACCCTTTTACAAGAAGTTCACACTCTTATAGATTTTTTCAAAAGAAGGAGGTGAACACAAGCTATTGAAAACTAGACTTTCCCAAAGCCTTTTGCTCAATTTCTAACTCTCTAAGGGTTCCCCTTTCAGTTGAAAGGGGGGGGGTATTTATAGATCCAAAGTGGATTCAAATTTGGGCTCCAAATTTGAAATCAAATCAAGTTTCGGTCTTTGTGGTGCTACCACTTGTCCGGTGGTGCTATTGCTTGTCAGTCGTACACGGTGATTGCCTGGCGATACTACGCCAAGGTGGTGCACCACTTGCCTAAAGCGGCCTTTATTGGGCCACCACCCCAGTCGACCGGTGGTTCCACCTGGCCCTGTTAAGTGGTGCCACCACCAACACATAGGTTGTTGGTTTGCCACCGCTCGGCAAATCAACTTTTGGTTTGGGCCAAAAAACTTCACCCAAACCGGTCCAAAACAAGGCCCAATGGGCCCATATTGGTTTAAGGATTAACACCTAATCTAACCCAAATTAATGTGCTAACTATGAATTTAAAGATATTTCTAAGCTATTACAAAGTCCACCAAGTCAAGACTTCTTTGCGTGAGCTTAGGCAAACTTCGGATGGTCTCCGGCGAACCCTGAAAACCATTGATGGACTCCGGCAAGCTCTCGGGACTTCACGATGATCTTGGTGAGTTCAACGAGCTTCATTGGTAAAGCTCGATCTTTCTTGGCAAGCTCGCGAACTTAGGCGAACCTTCCGGTGAACACGAAAACCCCGCCCGGCAAGCTCCTACTGGATTCTCGGTCGGTTAAAACAACACTCCCAATGAATCTTGGACTTCCATCGAAACTCGAACTCCCCAACGATCCATCCCACTTGACTTAGACACTTTGTTTTGCTTTACGTCTTTATCTTCATCGTAGTTAATCACGCACACAAACAAACAAACACTCTACCCCGATCTAGAATAGTTATTATAATGTGAATTGACATTGATTGCCGGCGTCATTGGTCGATTGCCCGTCCGATCCTTGACACATCATCCTCTCTTGTGGTCCGTTGCCCAATCGGTGGATGACCTCCGCAACCGATATCCTTGGTGCAACATGCATCTTCTTGCCCGATGCGGCGTGCGAAGCCTTCCCCGATTGTCGATTCGAACCTCGGCTCGACATCCAATATCGGCGTGATCACCTCCGGCACAGCGTCAATTCCTCGGCGTCAATTGTCTAATCTTGATGCGATAGTAGACCTGCGTAACTCAAAATGCATAGTTAGACCACAAATCACAATCAATTAGTTTCATCATCAAAATCAAGATTCAACATTGTCATGCAAAGATGGAATTCGTCAAAAAAATAAATCCACTGAAAAAACTGCATGTATTAAAAAAACGATAGTACTGGAGATCATTGTATATACGGAATTCCTATAGATCCATAAGAGAGGATGAAGGGAGGTCAAGTGTTCTCCTCTCTGGCGATATCCACATGGCGGGGACTGCAACGATGCTCCTCTCTTTGGGAGAGGAGAATAGAAGATGGTTACCAGAAAAACCCTAGCCTATGGGACTTTGGTTCTCTTATTTATAGAGGCCCCCTAAACCCTAATGGATCCTGCCCTATTGGGTACAGATCTCACATCCAATTACCCAAGCCTCTTAGATTAATAGGGTCTCTACCCAATAATCTAGCTCTTATTGGATCATCCATGGGATCCAATAATACATGGGTTTTATTGGATATACAATAAGAATAGGGGCTTGGTGGATATCTTATATCCGAACCTCTACTGAATTGCAACACCTACTATATGTGTGTGACCCCTAGGCCCAATATCAAGTCGGCCATGAGTTTACCTATCAAAACTCCTTGGGCTGGAGGTGAATTATCTCCCACAGCCAATTCACTCAACTCCGGCTCCCCCTCCGGATGTACTAAGCTACTAATACGTAATCCCCAAGCGATATAGGGGAATCCAATCCTTTGGACCTATCTACCCTTATTTACCTCATCCATCTAATATCCTAGAAACCATATATTGGGTAGTAATCTTTGTCCATATGGTTTCCAATCGAAGTCTCGCTCTGTGAGTTATCCTAGAGAACTCATTCTCTCTCAATCAATGACCCGGCCAAGGATTTGCCTAAACAAGAACACATGAGATATTTCTCTCATGATACCAAAAGTGGATGATCCTTTATTGACACTCAATTATCCTTGTAAGGTTGGTTGGCCACTCTTAATAAGCGGTAGTACTAAGATCTGAAACTTCCAAACCTATAAGTCGATGTCAAAGAGTGGAGTACTAATGAGGACATCCTTGGTGTCTCCAAGTCAAGGACCATATACACTATTGGGACTACGGAATCATTATCCATGTGAGGTATAATAACCATCTATAAAATAGTTGATTGAATGAAATTGAGAGTAGGGAGAAGAAAACCGAAAGGATTTATAACTAAGTAAAGATAAGATGCAGAATATTTAAAAAACTCACAACCAAAAGTACATAGTGATGTATAGTGGTTCTGGTCGAAAGACCCACGTCCACTTCCAAAGCCTCCTTTGATGAGGCTCCCAACTTCCACTATCAAATCTCTTGAAGGGAAGGACCAAATACCCTCTTACAAACTTTTACAAGTGGTTCACTCTCTTATAGATTTTTCACAAAGAAAGAGGGAGGTGAACACTTAAGCTATTGAAATAAGACTTTGCTATAGCTTTGACTTAGTTTTCAACTTCTCAAAAGGTGCTTTTAGTTGAGAAAAAGAGGTATTTATAGACTCAATTGGTTTTAAAAAATGGAGCCAAAAAAAGAGTCACATCCCTGTTATTTGCAGTACTAGTGGTACCACCATTTGATACCAATCCTAGAGTCCTCGGGCTCCGTGGTCTAGTGGTACCATCACTTTGCCAGCGGTACCACCATCGGTAGGTAATAACGCCAACAATGGTTTTACCGACTTGAGGGGTGGTATCGCCGCTGCCAAGTATTAAAGTTGATGGTACCATCATTGAACCTGGGTGGTACCACCATTGGAAAAAACTTGGGAAGTTATTGGTAGCCATTTGCCAAACTGGGTCTAGTTGCCACGCCAGACTATTCCAAAGGGCCCTAATGGGCCCAAATCAACCCAAATAAGGCCCAATTGGCCCCTACAAGGGTTAAATAGGATTATTACCTAATCCTTACCCTAATTATGTGCTAACTATAAAATTTAAACATAATTCTAAGCAAAGACTAAATTGGCAACATCAAGTTTTCTTTTTGGTGAGCTTTTCGAGATCTTTGATGGACTTCCGGCGCACCCTGGATTTCTTCTTGTGGACTCCAATAGGCTCCCGGACTTGTGGTGAGTTTGACAAATCTTTGGCAAGCTTTGAACCTTCTCGGTGATCTCCATGAACCAATGATCTTTTCGGTGAACTTCCAAAACCTTTGACAAGTCCCCGATTCTTTCTCGGTTGGTTCCAATAGCACTTTCGATGATCCTTGGGACTTCGGTGGACTCTTGAACTCCCAACAACTTGACTCGGTAATTTGCTTTTATGTCTTCAAGCTATCATAGTTAATCCTGCACACTTATCTCAATAATATGGATTAGATCAAATAACCCATCAATTGACTTCATCATCAAAATTGAGATTCAACAATCTCCCCTTTTTTTGATGATGACAATCAATTGATGATGGAGTTAATCTTAACTCCCCCTATCTATATGCCATATTATGAGAAAGAAAACACTTGAATTCAATCTCTTTGAATTCAAAACCAAAAACCATGATAAGTTTCATCCATTGAACTTATCATCATGCTCAACAAGCATGATTTTTTCATCCATAAATATGAAACTTCATATTTTTTTCATAACACCTATTTTTCAAGTTTGAATGATAGACATTTATCATTTTCACAAAAGATACCAATCATAAATTGAAATATAACAAGGATCAAATGATATCAATAAAGTATTAAAAATCAAGGCATGATATCAAATGAAATAATAGCTTATCATATCAATAAAAAGAACCCAATTTTTAAACATGATATGATATCGATTTATAAAAAAAATTTATATTTTAAGCATTTGAGATATATTGTGATGATTTTTTTAAGGATAGCAATCAATTTTTTTATTACAAAGCATGGCACAAGCAATAAGCAAAATAAAAAAAAAAAATGTCAATTCATTTTGGCATTATTTTTTCTCAATGTGATCAAGTCATCAATTCATTTGCTACATTCTTCTCCCCCCTTTGTCATCAACAAAAAAGGAGGTGAATCATAATAACATGATAAAAAAGTCACATATAGTGTCATGATGCTGGTCATTCATAATATATCAAAATAAGAATGAGGTCATATGTCATCGAGGATGGATAATTAAAAAAGTGATTTGATCATTTTTTAATCATGTTTATGAAAAAAAAAAAATGATCAATCTTCATTTATCAAGCTATGATAGATTCATACATGAAAAGGATGAAAGGATTCAGACATGAAAATGATCAATTGAGAGAATGAGATATCAAAATTCATCAAGCTTCAACTTGGCATTTATGAATTTATGAAATGAAACATGCTTAAAGGAGGTGGAGGAGTAAAAATCAATTTTACTATATCATTAAGATCCATCATTCAAGAAGACACCAAATCATTCAAAATATTACAACATCATGAAAGCATCATCAAGATTAAAAAAATATTATGATCAAAAAAGAAAAAAAAAGAGCTCCATTCAAAAGATGTCATTCAAAATCTGAATAGATGATATCATGAAGATACCTGAGAAAAGTTGAAAAATTTTGAAAGAAACATACAACATCATATATTAGGACAATTTTTCAAAAGTATGTCAAAGTAGCATAGAGGTTTACAAGAGTCAAAAAAGGTTCAATACAATAGCTATTCCTTGGGTGGAATACCAAAATGCCTATACAAGTGATCTAGCTTTCTGGTTCATCTATCGTACTTCACTCAAAATTTTAGCTTACTATGATTTGATTTGATTTATTTCTATCATGATTGGATCTTCAAAGGATGGAGCAAGAGTTGGTTTTGATGGTGCTGCACCAAAGTGACTAGGAGGAGGAGATTCACTTCCCCAAAAGACTAGTGTTTCAGGTTGTTCTACTTGGAGGGGGAGTTGGATCGGTCCTTCTAGGCTACCTAGTCCATATTCCATTTCTAAAAATGCACCCAAGTCTCTTGAGTAAGGTTTTTTGTTAATAGTGTTATATTTGTCTACTTTTATCACTTCTTCATCGGTGATATTCTAATATTATGTGCATGTAGCAATCTAGTGATTAACCCCCCCATATGGTAACATCAAGTCTTTAGATATTATTTCCATCATATGTTGCCGGATCAGGTATCCAAAATAGTTATTTTGTCCAATCATTATCCAATACATGGTACCTAACTCTATTTGACTAATCTCATCATGGTGATATTGTTTAGGAATAAGGATGCTTATGATGATGTGATGAAGAATTTTAGAACTAAAAGGTAACAAATGCTCACAAGCTTTTAGGGACTATGCCTAGGTTAGGATTTACAAAAAATAGTCTCTAAAGCCTCGGAGTAGGTTACCGATTGCATCCATATCCCATTGTCCTCTTGAAATAACAACCCCTATCCTTTTTTGGAGATTCCAATTAGCTCACATATTGTACTATCAAAAAAAATTTGAAATGGGGTTCCTAAAAGGTAGGTTGTCATGTTATCATCATCCAAGCTTAAATTTGTATAAAACAACCTAACTAACCTAGGGTAAATTGGTTCATCGATTTGTAAGATGGGCAAGACATCCAAATTGGCAAAACCACCTAATGGGTTCTAGGTTTCCTAGTTCACCTAAATCAACATATTTTCCCTTATGCACGGTTCTTGCTTTCAAAACTAGGGTACCTAAGGGCTACTTCATTAGATCTAAAAAAGGGATGGGTCATATGAATCTCCTACCATCCTTTTCCTTTGTCCCTTGATGATCTCCTAGGAGCCATATCTAATCATGATGATAGAGCAAGAAAAATTTTTTAAAGAATAGGCCATGTATTGAGAAGAAGAAAAAAAATTTCAAATGTTACCTTATATGAGATTTCTTTGGGAGGTAGAGGTCTTGATCCAAGATGGAACCCTCTCTTAGTCTTCTAAAGGGAGAAAAGGTTTGAGGTTTAGAGAGGATGGGAAGAGAGGTTTGGGAGTGGTTCCCATAGGTTGGGGTGGTTCCACCACGCGGGCCCTAACCCCCCCTTTATATAAGGGGTTTCTGGGAGCTTAGAGTGCCAGTGCCACCGTGGGAAGTAACCCTTTAAAAAAATACTATCCTGGCGGGTACATATACCGGCACCTTTAAATGATTTTTTAGGAAAACAACAATTTTTTTGATCAATTTTTTTTTTTTTTTATTTTTTTTTTTTATCCTTTATTTCACAGAAGTTTAATGTGTTTGATTAAAATAGAATGATGTCTTGTATCACTCTTTAAGATGTCATAAGATAATATAAATAAAAAAAAAAGGATGAAGTCAAATCCACTAAAACCTAAAAAAAAGATGATGAAAATTTTTTTAAAAAAAAAGGCATAAAATAAACTCATTCATGAGGACAATTCAACATGCCTAATTCCCTTCTAATAAAGTCAAATTATTCTTCATTTAAGGGTTTTATGAAAATATCCACTAATTGATGTTTTGTATCAATAAATTCTAGAATGACATCATTATTATTTATATGATCTTGTATAAAATGATGCCTAATGTCAATATGCTTAGTTCTAGAGTGTTGAATGAGATTTTTTTTGGTTAGACAAATAGCACTTGTGTTATCACATTTTATGAAAATATTTTTTAAATAAATTCCATAGTCTTCTAAAGTATTTTTCATCCAAACAACTTATGCACAACATGCACTTGTGGCTATGTATTTGGCTTCCGCCATGTAGATAATGCAATTGAATTTTGTTTTTTGGAAGTCCAAGAAACAAGTGCATGTCCTAAAAATTGGCATGTTCTAGATGTGCTTTTTTCTATCTATTCTACATCCGCCAAAAATCTGCATCCAGATAGGCTTTTAAATCAAAAGTCATTGATTTTGGATACCATAATCCTAGGTTAGGAGTTCCCTTTAAGATATCTAAGGATTTTTTAACAACTTTTTAAGATGAGATAACTTAGGATTAGCTTGAAATCTTGCACAAAGTCCTACACTAAACATGATATCCGGTCTAGTTTATGGTGAGGTAAAAGTAAACTACCTATCATTCCCCTATATATTTTTTTTTGATCAAAATTTTCTCCACTTTCATCCAAATCTAACTTAGTGGAAGTACTCATAGGAGTGTTTATAGCTTTTGAACCATCCATGTTAAATCATTTTAACAATTCTAATATATATTTTGTTTGATTAAGAAATATACCATCACTAAGTTGTTTAATTTGTAATCCTAAAAAAGAAGGTTAATTCACCCATTAGACTCATTTCAAATTCATGACTCATACACTTGGCAAATGATTCACATAGTGATTCATTCAAAGAACCAAAAAATAATATCATCAACATAAATTTGAATAATAAAAAAATTATTTTTAAAATATTTAAAAAATAATATAGTATCAACCTTGCCTTTAGTAAAATTATTTAAAATAAGAAAGGAACTAAGCCTCTCATACCAAGCTCTAGGGGCTTGTTTTAATCCATAGAGAGCCTTAGTTAATTTTAAACACATGATTGGGGAAGAAGAGAGTTTTCAAACCAAGTGGTTGTTCAACATACACTTCTTTTTCGAAATAAAGCCATTTAAGAAAGCACTTTTGACATCCATTTAAAAAAAAGCTTAAAGTTATTACTACTAGCATAGGCAAGGAGTATCCTAATGGCTTCTAATCTTGCCATAGGAGCAAAGGTTTTTTTGTAATCGATACCTTCTTCTTGGTTGAAACCTTTGGCCACTAATCTAGCCTTGTTTCTAAACCATGATACCACATTCATCTTGTTTGTTTCTAAAGACCCATTTAGTACCAATAACTAAATGGTCACTAGGTCTAGGAACAAGCTTCCATACCTCATTCCTCTCAAATTGATTCAATTCTTCTTGCATTATGATAACCCAAGAATCATCTTTCAAGGCATCGTCAATGCACTTAGGTTCAATTTGAGAAAGAAAAGTGGCATGGGCACAAAAATTTTTTAAAAGAAGAAACAAGTTTGAACCCCTTTTGATGTGTCTCCTATAATTAGCTCCTTTGGATGAGCATCTACATACTTCCATTCCTTAGGTAAGAAAATTTGGGAAGAAGATGCATCCAAGTTGCTATTTTGAGGAGAGGGTTCATTCAAATTTAAACCATCAAAACCAAGATCATCATCAAAATTATTTTTTCTTAAATTTGAAAACTTCATTAAAAAAACTACATGAATAGACTCTTCTATAACTAAAGTTCTTTTGTTAAAAAACAAAAAAGCTTTAGAAATGGAAGAAGAGTAACCAAGAAAGATGCCTTCATCGATTTTAGCATCAAATTTTCCTAAGGCATCCTTTTCATTCAAGATAAAGCATTTGCAACTAAAAAAACTTTAAAGTAAGAAACATTAGTTTTTTTGTTATTCCATAATTCATATGGAGTCTTGGATAGAGATGGTCTTACTAGAACCCTATTCATGACATAGCAAGTCATATTAATGACTTTCGCCCAAAAATATTTGGGTAAACTATGTTCATTTAACATGGTTCTTGCCATTTCTTATAAATTTTATTTTTTCTTTCTACTACTCCATTTTGTTGAGGATTCCTCTGAGTAGAGAAGTTGTGGTTATATCCATTAGATTCACAAAAAATTTTGGAAGTCATGGTTTTGGAATTCTCCACCATGATCACTCCTGAATTGATGAAATCATGAAACCCTTTTTTGTTTTGAGTAAGTTTACAAAATTTAGAAAAACATTTAAAACAATCACTTTTGTGAGCCAAAAAATAGGTCCAAGTGTATCTACTATAGTCATCTACAATTACAAAACATATTTGCTACCTCCTAGACTTGTTGTGTCAATTGGTCCAAATAAGTCCATATGGATCAATTGTAATGGTCTAGAGGTGCTAATTTGATTTTTTTTGATTTAAAACTATTTTTTTTATTTGTTTTCCTAGTTGACAAGCATCACACACTTTGTCCTTGACAAACTTGATATTAGGAATTCCTCATACTAGTTCTCTAGATGAAATTTTAGATATTAGTTTCATGCTTGCATGGCCTAATCTCCTATGCCAAAGCCAAGCATCATCATTTAAAATGAAAAAAACACATTTCATTACTAAGTTCATCAATGTTAATGGTGTAGACATTATTTTGTTTTAAGGCAATCATGGATATGTTGTTGTTTGGTTTTTCAATGATGCAAGCATTAGATTCAAATCTAACGATGTAACCTTTATTGCATAATTGACTAATGCTCAAAAGATTATGTTTTTAATCCATCAACTAGTAACACATCATCAATTAAAAAACTTGATTTGTTACCTATGGTTCCTTGCCAATGATTTTACCCTTGTTGTTGTCTCCCAAGGTGACATACCCCTTCTTCTTTGCTAGTGAGCATAGAGAATTGAGATGGATCTCCGGTCATGTGCCTTGAGCATCCACTATCAAGATACCATCTCTTGCTCCTAGCTTGTGATGGTGAGTGTGTTACAAAAAAGGATGGTTTTTAGGTACCCATTTGATTTTGGGTGCCTTAAAAATTGATCTACTAACTTTGTCATTTAGCATTGAATTATTTATGGTTCCTTTAGGAACCCATATCAATTTATGTGGACTAATTTTCTTAAACAGACATTTGTAAACAACATGTCCAGATTTACAACAAAAAAATTATATTTCAAATGAGGTGATATATATAATGTGGGTCCTTTAATGAAGGTGGTAGGATTTTTGGTGAGATCCACTCACAAATCCAATTCCACTTTAGAAGACAAAGAGACGAAAGAATGGCAGTTTTAAACCATCGAATTAGCACCTACGAACACCTTGAGCCAGTCGTATGAACTTATTTGTGATGGCGTGGGAAGGTATGTCTTTGTGTATAGTGTGCATGAACAGATACGCTTGAACTTTTATTTCGGCTTAAAGTGAACATTTCAATGTTTCTCCCAGAATTTTGTAGTGCAAAACGAGGTTTGCTGTTTGTCGATGGGAGGCCAGTGGCTGTGACCTCTCCCAGCGATGATCCCAATGAGATATAGCCACAACCTCTATAGAGAATCTCAACAAAATGAGTGATTGGAAAGAAAATAAAATTTATAAAAAATGACATTCATGTTAAATAACATAGTGTACCTAAACACTTTTGTTTGAAAACTGACAATATGAGCTTTCAGTATGATAATGATGGGGTTAAAGACCATCTGCTGGGCTTCCATAGTGATGAGACAGCTGAAACAATGTTTCTTCACTTTAAGTTTTAGGTTGGCTGTCTTGAATGAAAAGAATGCCCCTTGTAATTTGATGCAATAGATATTTCTCTTTTCTTACTCTTCTTTGTTTCTAAAAACTTTTAAATATTTTTAACAAAGAGGCTTTTAATTATGGCTTATTTATCAGCCAGTTTTTAATGATTTCTAAGTGAAAACAATTTGATGATGTGGCTTTTGATGGTGTGCATTTGAACCCTCTCTAATGTTTTGACTTCAGTGCATCTTCACCACCTGAAATGAGACAATAACAAATAACAAACTGACCCATAATCCAGGGTTCAAACTAGTTGTTTCTTTGTAATTTTTGTGCCCGCTCTTTTCTCCAGTGAACTAAACCATTAATGCGTTAATGAGTTATATGACTCTTAGAAAATTGAATTAATTTGAGAATGATTGTAGGCTTTTCTGAACTTCCCAGTTGATAGTATAAATGGATAACAAGATAAATAATAATAAATGATTGGCTGGTGAAACTGTTAAGGAAGAAAGGCATTGTTTGAAAAACCGCTCTAAATGTTTAGATGTGTGGCTTTGACTTTAGCTTTTTTTAATAGTTGATAAAAGTGCTTTTTTCTTAATGAGGTTTTATTTCGAAGAGCATGTTAACTGAACTGGCTCTTTCTAATCATATGTTTAGAGGTAACGGGCTCTCTGTGGTTAAAACAAACTGAAAGGCTTTATTCTTTTCTTTATTTTAAATAATTTTACTAAAGTTAATACTACACATTATTTTTTGATATTTTTCTTATTATTTGAAATATGTTGATGGCATTGACACGGTTCCGAATGAATCATAATAATTATTTGCTTGAAAGTATGCGATAATAAAGGTATGTCGAATGATTAACACTGTTTTTTAGAATTGTCAGAATAACGACAGTGATGAGCGCTCGACATTAGTATACATTAGAATTGTTGAAATGATTTGGCATGAATATTATAACTTTTCTTGCATAATGTCCCAGGGTATTTGAATGGCCGATCGGCTTTATATGAGGGTGACAACTTTTACCTCGCGAAACAACTGAGCAGGATGTCATCGTTTGATAATAATCTGTGCCGAATTCTAAGCTAGCTCGTAACTATCTCGTCTTAGCAGATTACTTAGTGTAAAGGAACTTTCTAACCTGAGATTATAATTTCATCCGAAAATAAGACAGCTTTGTTAAAAACACTACTGGCAGACCACTGGGCCCCGGTGATACTAAAATAGATAAATAAACCAGTGAGACATTACACTATTCTGAGACTTCAAAAAAATAAAATTCGACCCGTCCTTGGCGATAGAATAGTATTGTCTTGATTATTTAAGTAATGAGAACTTATGGAAATTCATTTCCAAAAAAATGTTTTTTATAATGTGAATAACAATTTGTTTAACAGTCATTCATAGCTACGCTCTTAAGCATGTCGGTAGATATCGTTTTGAGATAAATGTCGATAAAAATGATAATTTTAAGGAGCATTGATATGACATCAGTGTATTTTCGTAAAACCGCAAATGAAAGAACAATTTGTTTTAACAGAAATAATTGGCGTGTTAATTACTTCATCATTTTGAACGAGCATCTTATGTTTGACATCTTGGAAATTGATACGAAAAAATTCTATTTTAATCAAACACGTAAGCTACATTAACGAGATAATAAAAAATATAAAAAAACTGAAAACATTGACTCGAAAAAATTGTTGCACCCCTCTGTCATTTAAAATTGCCATTGATAGCATGGGGCGTTCTGATTCCCCAGCGATGCTTTAACCCCTTATAAAGGGGAGTTGAAGCGCTTTAACGGAACCACTACCAGCTTCTTCCCATCTCTGCTCGTTTTCTCCTTTTAACTTGAAGGGTTCTGGATAAAGACTCTACCTCAGAAAACCTCTTTCATATAAACGACATTTGAGCATAACAACTTCTGTTCCATGTTTTATTCTTCAAAATTTTCTTCCTTTCATCATCATGATTAGTGTGACTTTTGAAGCTTATCGTGGAAAAGGAAATTGTGAGCCATCACCACGAATCTGTATGATGCCAGTTTCAGCTGACCGCAGAAAGGCGTTGGTGTTTATTATTGACCAAAAGTGATTGTTGAGCTCAATATTGTCGATGAACACTGTTACTACAGATTGTGGTGTTTACAAATTTAGCTTGGATGATGGCATCCATAAACCTGCCACGGGAGCATTCAAGGCCGCGACAGTGTATTAATCTCCCCAGGTGGTATTCCGGAGGATAGTGAGATAGTGTAATGATGGCTACTAGAAAGACTATGAACTGTTTCAATGATCACCAACCTGGTATGTCCCCAGCTTGTGTTGATACTGGAGTTCTGCGTAACGTCCTTATTCTAGTGTCTCGTCGTGATGAACCGTAATGACGGACAAAAACAACACGATAAACGACATATGATGGAAATATTATAAAAAAAAGACTTGTTACACCATATGAGGGGATACTGAATTTTCATCGCGTAATATCAATGAGAACTTCTGTCGCTGGTTGAAAAAGGAAATATGGCATTATTGGCAAAACCTGCTGAAAGAAAGACTTGAGTGCATTTTTAAGTAATGAGACTTCAGGCGACTTTGAAAGCTTAACGTCGACTCCCCTCGTGAAACGACGAATAACAAGGAGGCTCTCCTTCTTATCTTTTGATCAGAGCACAAAACCGGCTCTTCCTCCTCGGTCGATCATGATATCCGTCAAATCATAGTAATAAAATTTTGGTGGCGAATATTTATTGAGGAAGACAATGAACGACTTCTTGTAAACACCGATTTTTTGACATACTTTGAAGTGTCTAATATATAATGTTATATGTTTCTTTCTGAAATTTTCAACTTTCGTAATCTGTTCATTTTTTGAATGTTTGATAATTTCTTATCTTTTTCAATAAATGACATATTTTGAATGATTTGATGATATTTGATCTTAATATTTGACTTGATATTTTAATATCTCATTCTCATGCATATTAATTTTTTTCGTATGATCCTTAATATTCGGAGGCTCATTCATTTTTTAACATAATGATCTTTTACAACTTATCCATCTTTCCGATGACCTTGCCTAATCAGTATGACCATTTCTTTTACGTTGACAACAAGGGGAAAATGTATTTGTGACTTGATCACGTGAAAAAATAATAACGAAATATAATTGATATTTTATTATTTTGACTGGCATTATATACTATTATCAAGTGTTATATCGCTTAAAGCGTGCTCTTGTCTAATATGACTATATCGCAAAATAACAAGGCGAGAAGACCGTGTCTTCATGTTTAGAGGCCGGGTTGTTTTGACCGACATGATAACTATTATTTCATTTATGTTGATTTTATACGCCCATTGATATCATTTGATGTTGTTATATTTCGGTATATGGCGACTTGAAAGTGGAACAATTGCTGAAAATGTGTTTCATGTTATGTTGAAAAATTTATGCTTGTTAAGCATGATGGTTTAGCGATTGACTTACATGGGTTGGCTCAGTGATATGTTTCCTTCTCATAATATGACATATGAAGGTAAATTAACTACCGTCATCGATGATT